>SJYO01018017.1:128225-205680 GCA_006410555.1 Capra ibex
TGTGCGACCCCATAGACGGCAGCCCACCAGGCTCCCCCGTCCCTGGGATTCTCCAGGCAAGAACACTGGAGTGGGTTGCCATTTCCTTCTCCAATGCATGAAAGTGAAAAGTGAAAGTGAAGTTGCTCAGTCGTGTCTGACCCTCAGCAACCCCATGGACTGCAGCCCGCCAGGCTCCTCTGTCCATGGGATTTTCCAGGCAAGAGTACTGGAGTGGGGTGCCATTGCCTTCTCCACCCTTCACTGCCAAAAATAGTTTAAAAGTAGTCTACACTACGTACATTTACTTTCTCACCACTTTATGATCTGACCTATGACAGCTCTTCTTTACTGAAACTGCTTTGCAGAGGTTCCCAGTGACCTTCCAAGTTGCTGAAACCAAATGTTTCTCTATCTGATGTCCTCCTTACAAAAGTTAATAGTTTCACTATCTCTCCCTTTGAAATGTACTCCACCACATGGAGTGACATCATTTTCTTGCCTCTCTAGCCACTCTACATCAGCCTCTTTTACAGGCTTAGCTTTACTCTGGCCTTAAACATTATTTTTTACTACAGTCCCAATCTTCATACTCTTCTAGACTTTATATATTTTCCAGGAGTTAATTCTTGCATTAACTCATGTTAATGTTCTTGTAAATGAGGCAGAGTGCCAAAGAATTGATGACTTCAAACTGTGGTGCTAGAAGACTCCTGAAAGTCCCTTGGACTGCAAGGAGATCAAACCAGTCAGTCTTAAGGGAAATCAACCTTGAATACTCATTGGAGGGACTGATGCTAAAGCTGAAACTCCAGTAATTTGGTCACCTGATGCAAACAGCTGACTCATTGGAAAAGTCCCTGATGCTGGGAAAGATTGAAGGCAGAAAGAGAAGAGGGTATCAGAAGATGAGATGGCTGGATGGCATTACCGATGCAAAGAACATGAACTTGGGCAAACTCTGGGAGATGGTGGGGGACAGGGAGGCCTGGTGTGCTACAGTTCATGGGATTGGAAAGAGTTGGACATGACTGGACAACTGAACAATAATTCTTGCATATCATCAATTCCAGGATCTTGATATCCCACACAAATATCTCATCCAAATTCCAGGTTTGTGTTTTCAACCTCCTTTTGCATGTACCACAAACACCTCAAATTGATCCTGTTAGTTCTCAAGCTATTGACCCTGGCTACTACATCTACCACTCTGTTGAACATGCTTGGGAAAAAATCTCTAATGCTCTCCTAGCTGAAAAGTCCAATTGACATTCTCTCCTTAAAGCATCATTTTGACTGCAGGGTTCTGTGGTTTCCTGTGGCATATACTTCTCTCTAAACGTTTCTTCTCTCTCTTTTTTAAAAAAGTATTTATTTTATTTATTTGCTGCTCTGAGTCTAGCTGTGCCACATGGGATCTCCCATCTTCATTGCAACACATAGGATCTTTAGTTGCAGCATGCAAACTCTTAGTTGTATTATGTGAGATCTAGTTCCCTGAGCAAGGATCGAAGCCAGGCCCCCCACATTGGGAGCATGGAGTCTCAGCCACTGGACCCCAGGTAAGTCCCTCTTCTCTCTTTTTTACACACTTCTCTCTTTCCAACTTGCTTTGTAGATCTTGTTATTACTCCAGATTCTGATGTGGTATAGTTAACAGTTAAGTAGCATCCTCATGCCTGGTATGATGGAGAAAGACCATATGTAATGGAAAGAACGAGATGGTTGGATGGCATCACTGACTCAATGGATATGAGTTTGACAATGGTGAAGGACAGCAAAACTTGGCGTGCTGTAGTCCATGAGGTCACAAAGAGTCAGACATGACTGTGTGACTGAACTGAATGGAAAGAAAGTTAAGTTCCAAGATATTAATTAAGGAAGTGGTAAGAGAATGATGCTAGCATGACCCATGATGAAGAGATGCAAAGTTCTCTGTTTAGGTTCAGTACAAGTGAGAACATTTTTTTTTAATCAAATGTAATGACTTTAAGTTACTATCTCCAATCTTCAAGTTTTTCTGAATCACACTAACTCACAGCTATTTAAAGAAGACTAAAGACAAGAATGAAATATATTATAATTTACTGTTTTTTGTGAGTTACTTGAAGACAGAACTCATTCTTTCATCTCTGAATTGCTAACATCTAATGCACTACCTGATCATTTCAATACAAACAAACAAAATTTTGAAAACAAAGGAATGACTCAAAAGCCCTCAGTGCCCAGCTAGTGAGATGTTTGTACTTTTCAATCTATATAGCCTTCAGAAGTTCAGTAGCAAGAGGAGAAAAAAAAGGGTGGTGGGTACGTGTGCTGGTTGATCATTTGCAAGGTAGGCCCAATGGAAGGTGATGAAGTAAAACTAAAGGGGATCTTTTTAAAGAAGATGGATTGGATTCCAATGATAGATAAAAATATACATCTTGTAGAAACACATATAGGATAGGTCATAAGATAGCAGGCTGTGATCAGAAGGGAAACTTCAGAGTTTCTAATCTTGAGTGAGGAGAGTGACTATTCCAGAGTCAATTAAAGCTGTGAGGAGATGAGGTAGGGCAAAGGTCTGTGATATGAAGTGGTAGGAAACAGGGGCAATGGGGATAGGGAAGAACACTGTTATCCAAGCGCCAAAGAAAGTAAGAAAAGTTTCTATCCCTGAGAGGTAGTATAGCTCAGTGCTTAGAAGTGCAGACTGTGGATTCAGAACTGAGGTTTAACTCAAACTTCTATTATTTACCAGCTATATGACCCTCAGTAAGTGACCTTGGGCAAATTTTTTGACCTAGCCAAGTCTAAGTATCATCATCTGTAAAACAGATAATAGTATCTGTCTAATAAGGTTGTTATCTGGATTAAATGAGATAATGCTTAATATATGGTAGCTAACATAGATTAAGCTTTCAGTAATTGTTATCTAAAACACATAGACAGAGACTTGCCTGGTGGTCCAGTGGTTAAGACTTCATGCCCCTACTTGCAGGGGGCTCAAGTTAGATCCCTGATCAGGAAACAAGATACCACATGCTGCAACTGAGACCTGGCACAGCCAAATACATACAGAAACAAACAAACAAACAAAACCCAAAACATAGACATTGGCTTTGAGGACAGGGCCATAATGATATGAGAGTTGGCTTGATTTTCAAACATTGAAAAGTGAGAGTAGATACTGAAATTCTTTCTAGTCACCGAGTCCAAATAATAAATTCTTTACAGAGAGTTGAAAAATAAGATCTCTCAATGTGATCATGGAACACTTTCTAGTAATCTTTGGAGAGCAACTTAATTTAGCCTGGGTTCCACAGAAAATCAGTCTTGCCGAAGCGAGCACAAGCAAATCAAATATTTATTGTGAATACTTTATAGAGGCATGTACTCGCAAGAATCAAGAGTGAGAGAAAGGAGTGCTGAGGCAGAAAGTGAAAGCAAATATTGGGTTGGCCCAAAAGTTCGTTCAGGCTTTTCTGTAAGCTGTTCTAGAACAAACTTTGTGGCCAACTCAGTATAAAGACCATGCTACGCGATTGGGCATAGCTTCATAATAAGCTAACTAGCTTCATCTTGACAGATGGCTTGAGGGCAGTACTGCCCTTATCCCAGGCAGCAGAGGGTACTTGCCTTGAGCCATGTTTAATACATGGGCTTCCCAGGTGGCTCAGTGGTAAAGAATCTGCCTGCCAACGCAGGAGACATGGGTTTGATCCCTGATCTAGGAAGATCCCCTGGAGAAGGAAATGGCAGCCCACTCCAGTATTCTTGCCTGGGAAATCCCATGGACAGAGGAGCCTGGCAGGCTACAGTCCATGGGGTCACAAAAGAGTCAGACACGACTGAGCAAGCATGATGTACAACACACAGGCACACATACACACACACACACACACACACACAATTAAAGAGCACATGTATGCCTGCTTCACTAGAGACAGAGCACTAAGGAGTTCTGGGACTGCCACAGTCCATGTTGTAAACATCTGCATTTGTGACTTATACCATGGAGACCCCAGGGAAATATCTCTTGATATCTCTTGCCTTATGTTATCTGATGCCAATTACAAGTCAACCCACTGCCATTGTTGGAAGTGGAGTTGTGCTCTGCTTCAGATTGCAGGGAAGATTTGAGTGGCAGAAGCACTTAGGTAAGAGAAAATACAAAACAATTCACTTGTTGTGAATTCTTGCATTCCCTCATTAGGAAGTGGCCTGATGAATATATTTTTTTTTAACTTCACCTCCGTGTTTCTACAAATGCCCCCATTATCCTTCTAAGACCTCCAGGAAACTTAAATGAAACTTTTTTATATAAGGAAAACATTATATGCTTCAGACCTTTCTTGTCTCTTACCTTCTCCAGTAACTCATACTTTAGAGAAGAGATGTGTTTCTGTTTACATGAGGTGCGTGACAGGAGCAGGTGTCTCCTCGGTTCAACATCCCCACCAGTGAGAACCTCACTGCTCATGTGTGCTCAGTCATTCTGTCATGTCCAACTCTTTTTGTGACCCCAGGAAGTGTGGCCTGAAAGGATCCTCTGTCCATGAAATTTCCCAGCAAGAATACTGGAGTGGGTTGCCATTTCCTTCTTCAAGGGCTCTTCCCGACCCAGGAATCCAACCTGCATTGCAGGCAGATCCTTTACCACTGTGCCACCTGGCTACTTATCTTAGAAGAAAACTTATCTCACTAAAGAAGTGCTAACATTTTTGGCATCTGAAGACAAGGCAAGTATCTTAAAAGGAAAGCATTTTCTTCCTGTTACTATGACTCTGTTCCTAGCAGAATAATAATAATGATAAAATAGTACTTACCAGCATTTGATCCTTCTAGAACTTGATTTATATAATAGGATCCACATCTCCTGTCTCCTGCTGTCTCACATTAGCTGTGAGTGGCTCCATCACACTTACCCTGAATGGGTGGTGTCAGCCTCAAATGAATTCTTTCAGATTCCACCTCTCTAGATTGATTGAGCCTGGTGGTCTGCACTCCATGGGGTCGCAAAGAGTTGGACACGACTGAGCGACCAAGTCAGCACAGCACAGGTTGATTGAGAAAGGAGTATGGAGGGAGATGTGAGGGGTGCAGGCTGAGAGGTCGTTCAGTTCATTGTGCATGTGAGGAAGTGAGATATAGTTGTGATTTTCTAACGTCTGATAGATTTCTAAATGACCTTTGCCCAGAATTTCTATAAATTCCTAACAGTAGAGTCTCTCTCATGTTCCGCACTGTTATCCCTGGCACCCAGAACAATACATTGTATGTGGGAAATGATAAAGACTGTTTAAATGAATCAGTAAATTAATGAGTAAAAATAATTATAATTCTGTTGGATTAACAGTATAGAAATAGAGCCAAATGTATAGGTATAATGAATTGTGTTGTGATCATGTGAATTCCTCCTCAAAGGCTCAATGACTCAGTGGAAGTAATTTACAGAAAATTTTAAACTATAACCATTAATATCTATAGTCCTTCTTATGTCAAATAAATTCTTCTTCTTAGGAAACAGAAAATAAAGTGGTACCAACATAATAGCCATATTTTTTTTTCTTTTACAGTTTTCACATTTTATGTTACCATATTTTTGTTCATTCCTTCATTGTGTGCACTTATTTTAATAACATCAATTATGTAAACATTTTGATATAAAATAAATACAAATTTCCACAATGATTATTTTCATTTCTGTACTAGATCAGAGACCAAAACAACATGATAGAATATATTTTATCAAGAATATCCTAGAAAATGTCCATCCTTGTTTTAAAAGCAGGTACTATATCCAAATTAAATAACTGTAGATTGTTTCCATTTGTGTAAAAACAGATTTTAGATATGTGAAAACTATTCATACTTAACTACAAATGGATAAATTATTAAGAATTTCTTTATGTTCACAGTTTTCAAGTTAATTTATCCATTAATTCCCTTATTCAAATACAATCTTATAAGGGAACCTAATATATAAGACTAGTAGAAGGCATGTCACTCTGGTTGAAATAGGGGTGCAGCCCTGACAACTGCTTATTACCTCTACCACTGAGGCAATTGAGCTTGGAGGTGAATTCCAAATTCCCAAGGACTTCACTCAAAACAGTTAAACCACATTTCTCATGGTTTCTTTTTTGGTACTCTTCCAGGGGGCTGACAAAGCAGTCAAATTGTTGAAAAGTAACTGTACTACTTTGTGACTGATCATTAAGTAGCAAGTCATTTCTTGAGGAAACAATCTATAGAATTTAATCTTAGCAACAGAATCTAAGTCATATGATTTCTAAACACTAATATCATTTCAACTCTTTTTATGAGAATAATTCTTACTGTTTAACAAACATGTTCATCTATCCTACAGTATTGTGATAATGAGATTTCTTGAACAGGAAAAAAAAATTCTAAGTGCCTTAAGCCTGCAAAGAATACATATTATTCAGGTTCAGGAATTTATTCTGTCTGCCACAGACCCTCACTGTCTCTTGCCATATAGTTAGACTAAATTATCAACTTTTATCCCTGTCTTCAAACTCTTTCCTCTACCAAACCATCCTAAACTCATTACTTGAACACTCTTGAAAACCCCTTCTGATTGTATCATATTCCTGCTGTAAACACCTGTAATGGCTACTTTTTTCCCACCAGAGTTTTAAAACTCTCAGAAATAAGTGGAAAATACAGTCACCAACAAATGCTGACGCATGACCAAACACATCACACAAGAATGTCAAAGATGCCTGATCTCTAGGTCTATGAATCTGTTTCTATTTTGTAAATAAGCTCATTTGTATCACTTTTTAAGATTCCACATGAGTTATATCATATGATATATGTCTTTCTCTGTCTGACTTACTCCAGTTCAGTTCAGTTCAGTTCAATCGCTCAGTCGTGTCCGACTCTTTACGACCCCATGAATCACAGCACGCCAGGCCTCCCTGTCCATCACCAACTCCTGGAGTTTACTCAGACTCACGTCCATTGAGTCAGTGATGCCATCCAGCCATCTCATCCTCTGTCGTCCCCTTCTCCTCCTGCCCCCAATCCCTCCCAGCATCAGAGTCTTTTCCAATGAGTCAACTCTTCGCATGAGGTGGCCAAAGCACTGGAGTTTCAGCTTTAGCATCAGTCCTTCCAAAGAACACCCAGGACTGATCTCCTTTAGAATGGACTGGTTGGATCTCCTCGCAGTCCAAGGGACTCTCAAGAGTCTTCTCCAATACCACAGTTGAAAAGCATCAGTTCTTCGGCACTCAGCTTTCTTCACAGTCCAACTCGCACATCCATACATGACCACTGGAAAAACCATAGCCTTGACTAGACAGACCTTTGTTGGCAAAGTAATGTCTCTGTTTTTGAATATGCTATCTAGGTTGGTCATAACTTTCCTTCCAAGGAGTAAGTGTCTTTTAATTTCATGGCTGCAGTCACCATCTGCACTGATTTTGGAGCCCAGAAAAATAAAATCTGACACTGTTTCCACTGTTTCCCCATCTATTTGCCATGAAGTGACGGGACCAGATGCCATGATCTTCGTTTTCTGAATGTTGAGCTTTAAGCCAACTTTTTCACTCTCCTCTTTCTCTTTCATCAAGAGGCTTTTTAGTTCTTCTTCACTTTCTGCCATAAGGGTGGTGTCATCTGCATATCTGAGGTTACTGATATTTCTCCCGGCAATCTTGGTTCCAGCTTGTGCTTCTTCTAGCCCAGCATTTCTTATGATGTATTCTACATATAAGTTAAATAAGCAGCATGACAGTATACAGCCTTGATGTACTCCTTTTCCTATTTGGAACCAGTCTGCTGTTCCATGTCCAGTTTTAACTGTTGCTTCCTGACCTGCATATAGGTTTCTCAAGAGGCAGGTGAGGTGGTCTGGTATTCCCATTTCTTTCAGAATTTTCCACAGTTTTTTGTGATCCACACAGTCAAAGGCTTTGACTTACTCCACTTAGTATTAATATGATAATCTCTATGTTCATCCATGTTGTTGCAAATGGCATTGTTTTGTTCTTTTATTTATTTATTTTTTACTGTATTGGTTTTGCCATACATTGACATGAATCCAATGGCATTAAAACATATATACTATCAAGTAAGAAACGAATTGCTAGTCTAGGTTCAATACAGGATACAGGATGCTTGGGGCTGGTGTACTGGGATGACCCAGAGAGATGATATGGGGAGGGTGGTGGGAGGGGGGTTCAGGGTTGGGAACTCATGTACGCCTGTGTTTTGTTCTTTTTTAAGACTACGTAATAGTGCATTGGGTATGTGTACCACATTTTCTTTATCTGTTCATCTACTGATGGCCTTTTAGGTTGTTTCCATGTCTTGGCTATTATAAATAGTGCTGCAGTGAATATTGGGGTGCTTGTTTCTTTTTGAATTAGAGTTTTCTCCATGTATATATGCCCAGGAGTGAGATTACTGGATCATATGGTAGTTCTATGGGCTTCTCTGGTGGCTTAGCTGTAAAAAATCTACCTACAATGCAGAAGACACAGTTTTGATCCCTGGATTAAGAAGATTCCCTGGAGAAGGAAATGGCAACCCTCTCCAGTATTCTTGCCTGGGAAATCCCATGGACAGAGGAACCTGGTGGGCTACAGCTCACAGGGTCACAAAAGAATTAGAAGTGACTTAGTGACTAAACAGCAATGGTAGTTCTATTTTTATTTTTTAAGGAACTTTCATACTATTTACCATAGTGGCTGCACCAGTTTACATTTCTACCCACAGTGTAGGAGGACCCTTCACTTTCTTAATGTCGTGCTGGTCTGTATGCTTCAGTTATGTCCCAGAAATGTCTTGCTGTAGCTCTTGATCCCACATTATTTAGGCAAAGCAAATTTTAGCTGGTTTACACCTGGAAGTCTTTTCTCCCTGTTAGCCATAGAGTAGATCTGTTGCTTCCCACTCCCATGTTCTTTTTAATGTGGTGACCATATGACTCAGTTTGATGAATTAGTCCCAGTTATGCCTGTTCTCCTGGCAAAATTATTAAAACTGCCTTCTTTTTGGAGCTTCAAGGAATCAGAAGGTACTAGGGGTACTAGTGCAGTAGCAGAGAGGAAGACAGTATGGAAGACATAGTGTGTTCATGGAATGAAAGGCTCAGTATATTAAGGATATTAATTCTCTCTAAACTGTTCAATATTTTAAAAACAATACTAATAAAAATTCCAGCAGTATTTTTGGTAAATATAGGAAAACTGATTCTAAAGTTTCTATGGGAGTGAAAATAAACTAGAATAGATAAAATATTTTGAAAAAGAAGAATAAAATGGGAGGAATCATTTTAATAGATATTAAAACTTACTGTATAACCAGGATAATCAGATAGAACAATAGAATATAGAGTCCAGAAAAAGACAAATGTAGCTCTTTTGTTTTTATAAAGGTGTAGAAGAATCCAGTGGAGAAAGGATAGTCTTCTCAGCAAATGTTTTTAGAATAACTGATCATTCAAATGCAAAAACAGACCAACACAAAGAACTTTTAACCTACCTCACACTTTATACAAGGCTTACTTCAAAATGGATCATAGATTTAAATATATACATAAAATTATAAAACTTTTAAAAGGAAACATAGAACATCTTCATGACGTGAATTTAGGTGAAAAGTTCTTAGATATGATACCAAAGATACAATCTATTACAACAAATTGATAAATCAAAGTTTATCAAAATTAAAATGTTATGCTCTGTGAAAGATACTTTTAAGAGGGAAAGAAAGTTACTGACTGTGAGAGCACATTTTCAAATCATTTATCTAGGATCACATAAAGAACTTTCAAAACTCAGCAATAAGAAAACGGAAAATTTTATTAAAAATGGGAGAGAACTCGAGCAGACAATTCACCAAAGAGGATGTAAGGATGGCTAATAAGTATATAATAGGATATAAGTATATAGTAAGATGTTTAATGTCATTAGTCATTAGGGAAGTGCAAGTTACAACCACCATGGTATCTCACCACAACCCTTAGAATGGCCAAAATAAAGAATAGTGACATTATCAAGTGCTGATGAGGATGCAAAGTAATGAGAATTCTCACATAATTCTGATGGGAATACAAAAAGGTATAGCTGCTCTGAAAAAGTGACTTGATACTTTTTAAAAAAGTTTATTGTTGTTCAGTTCCTCATCGTGTCTAACTCTTTGTGACCCCATGGACTGCAGCACGCCAGGCTTCCCTGTCCTTCACCATTTCCCAGAGCTTCCTCAAACTCGTGTCCATTGAGTCGTTGATGCCACCCAACCATCTCATCCTCTGTCATCCCCTTCTCTGCCTGCCTAAATCTTTCCCAGCATCAGGGTCTTTTTTAATGAGTCAGCTCTTTGCATCAGGGTGCCAAAGTATTGGAGCTTCAGCTTCAGCATCAGTCCTTCTAATGAAATTCAGGTTTGATTTCCTTTAGTGTTGACTGGTTTGATCTCCTTGCTGTCCATTATGTTTTTTTTTTAAAATGAGTACAAATGTGTTCCAATGAAACCTAACGAAAACAGATGGTAGAACAGATGTGATATGAATGTTCTGTGTAGTTTGCTGACCCCTACCTTAAAGAAATGAAAACTTATGTTCACACAAAACCTGTACACTACTGTTTAATGCAGCTTTATTCATAATTGCCAAGCATTCAAAGAACCTAAATGTCTTTCAGTATGTGAATGGGTAAGCAAACTAGTGTAGTTGTTCAGTGGCTTACTACTCAGTAATAAAATAACCATCGATAAACACAAGTTGGATGGATCTCAGGGGAATTACACTGAATATAAAAAGTCAGTATCAAGGTTGCATACTTCATGATTCCATTTATATGACATTCCAAAACACAAAACTATAGTGATGAAGAACAGGTCAGTTATTGACAGTGGGTTTTGGGGGCCAATATAATTATAAAGGCATAGCACAGGGAGTTTATTAAGGTGTTCTCTATACTGCTTGCAATGTTATTAACACAAATTTATGTGTATATTTAAGTTCCGAGAACTTTTCACATGTTAAAATTTTTAGAAAAAAAGTCAGTTTTACTTTATGGTAACTTTTTAAATTGCAGAGAAAATTAAAAGTGTACCCTACCTCTCTTAATGGGATCCTAGTTCCCCAACTAGGAATTAAACCCATGCCCCCTGCATTGGAAGGACAGAGTCTTAATCACTGAACCACCAAGGGAGTCCCCATCTTGGATGATAAATTATTTGGTCAACCTACTTGTTGACTCTTTCACAACAGTAATATCTACCCCTAATTTTATTCCTAATTTATAGACGAGAAAACTGAGGCCAATAGTTATTTAGTTATTGGTGGTTGTGCTAAGCGCTGAGCCTATGAGTTCCAAATGCAAAGCTTGAGCTTTGTGTATAAGATTACACAGCCTTCATCAGATGGCTGTTCACCAGGTGAGCTGCCTCTGTGCAGTGGGTCTGATTACGTCAGGTCATCCTTTTTGCTGAAAGTTATCAACAAGTTGCGAGATAAGGTGGGCAGAGAGGACCTTTCTGGGGAGTTAATATTTTAGGCCTGAATGAAAGGAGGAGGTGAACCATGTCAATTTCAATAGTAATGTCCATTACAAGTATAGGAAACATCAAGTGCAACATTTGAAACAAGATCTGATCCATGTGTTCAACTAGTAGTAAGAAGGTCGTTGTGACTCAGGGAGAAGGTCATTGTGACTCGGGTACAGAGAGTGAAAAGGGGAATAGTAGGATAAACACTCAGAGAAGTAGACATTGCCCAAATCATGTAGAGTTTTGCAAGTCATCATGGAGACTGGATTTTAATGTAGGTATTGGGTTGGCCAAAAGGGTCATTCAAGTTTCTCTGTAACAGAGGTCAGTAAAACCTGAGCAAACTTTTTGGCCAACCCAGTATACTGGAAAACCAATTAAGAGTTCTAAATAAGGAAGTGATTCATCTGATTTATGTTTTTGAAATATTACTCTGCACTCTGGGGGAGCCAGCATGAGGGTGGAATGGAGGAGGATCAGTCAGGAGATTATAGCTGTATTCCAGGGTAGAAATGAGGGTTATTCCAGCTGGAGTGTTAACAGAGAGGCCATGGCAAACAGTGAGATTCAGGATATGCCACCAGATAGGTGTCTAAGAGAGAGAGATGTTATTCAGGTTCTGGGGTAAGCACTGTAGAAGTTTTATCTCAGTGCAGTGGAATCAATGAGAAGTGGTCAGATGGAGGATGTATTTTTGAAGACACACAGGGCATGATAATTGACTGGAGGAAGGGTTGAAGGAAAAGGGAAGAATGAAAGTTAACTCTTAAGTTTGAAGACTGAGAAAATGGCTAAAATGAGTTACTTATATAATAAGATAGGAAATACCAAGGAAGCAATAGCTTTGGGAGGGAACTGAAAATCATGCTTCTTAATCCAAGTGAAAATGGCAAGCAATGGCAAATGGTTCCATGTATGAATCTGGTGTTTGGGAACGAAATCAGAGCAGGAGATGTAAATTTTGGAATTATCACTGCCTGGGTATTATGTAAAAGTCACAGGACTGGATGAGATCACATAGGGATAGAGTGTATACACACACACACAAAAAGGGACAAAGACTGTGCCCCAGGTCACTGTATTATTTAGACATTGGGAAAGGAAGGGTGCATTAGCAGATGAAATTGAGAAGGAGCAAGCTGGTGAGGTAGGAGGAAAATCTGGAAACCCAAGTGAAGGAAAGATTTCAAGGATGAGAGTATCATCAACTTGTGTAAAATGTTGCTGAGAGGTCAAGGAAGGTGGGGACAGAAAACCGATCATGGGGCTTGGTGTTAAGTAGGTTGGTTACCGGTGACCTTGATAAGAACCTTTTCAGAGTAGAGGGAATAAAAATCTGAGAGTGGGAGGTAAGAATGTGGAGACTAACTCTTGCATGCTAGTTCTCTTTTTTAAGGAGTGGAGTAAGAGGGGCATGACTTCAAGTGGATGATTTTTAAGTGGGTCCAAATGTAATCTAGTTCACGGTTGATAAGAGTGTCTGGGTAATTACCATGTTTCAAGGACACATTGTTAGGGAGCTCTGTTGTAATTAGAGTTTTTTTAAAAATCAATAAAAGTTATTTTCTATCTTAAAATATAAATGTCATATATTAAATGATGGAGCAGAACCAAGTTAATATTTAATTCAATATGAGGATAATCTTTGAGGTCAATTCCATACATTTAAATGAAGCAAAAGACTAACTCTGAAGATAGCTTAATAACTTTACATCTTTGAGAGGCATCCCTAAAATCACCATAGCTGATAAAGCTATCTTTGGAGCTAGTCATTTAATACATGGCATTGACCTACTTTCTGTTTAATTATTTAAGAGTTAGCTGTTCAGTTGAATCTTGTCCTTGCAATGTGAAGAAAAGGACTATAATTTGTTGTACATTTTTTAGTCAAAATTATGGAGTTCATATAACAAAAGGATCTGTTACAAGTAAATGTAAAATAAATTATAGGATACTGAACTTGTTTTTAAAAACAATGGTTTTTCAGTATGAGGAATTTATATTACCATTTGATTACCATTTGTTCCTATTTCTTTTTGACGTTAGACAAATTGACTTCCAAGTTATTTACTTGAGTAGTAATTTACATCTCGTAGATGCGTAGGCAGTTTTGAAGATTGAGATGTTTCTTTTTTTTACTTTCCCTCAGTAAATAAAAAGTGGGTTTATAGGGGTGAACAACAAGACTGTGTTACCTGTCCAAATATGATAAATCTCCTGTATGATATTACGTGTTATGATTTCCATATTTAAAAGCCTGATTACTTTCCTCTTCTATTCAAGATTATACACCTCTTAATTCACTGGCAGGTTATGACAAAAGCATTGCCCAAACTGCCACATTGGGTCTAGAGCAAGAGTCCCACTAGAACCACAAACCTCCTCTTTCCCTCTGCCCAACACTGACTCTGACTCATAAATTAGCATAATGAGTGATGGATATTATTCGCAGTGAGAAACAGAGTTTTGCTAGAAGCCAGGAGTAAAAGAACTGATTCAAACTTTTGCAAACCACCAGGAACACTGATGACAGAAACCACATAACAAACTTTATAAAGTTGTTTCCAGTTTGGCTCTGAAGACAAAGCTAAGTAGATATGTGTTTTTGTTTTTGTTTTTGTTTTTAAAGAAAGAATCATTAAAAAGCGAACAAACCCAGACTTCTCTGGAGATCCAGTGGTTAAGACTTTTAAAATGGTTATCAAAAAAAAAAAAAAAAGAATCTTTAAAACTCAACCCAGGACAGGTGAACAATAGTTAATTTATAATCACTATGTCACAGACTCACAGATGTTGTGAATATTCATATTTTAAACCACTCTTGTACATTTTCCTAAGTGGTTCCTTTTCTAAAACAAACACCCACAATCTCATCCCTGTGGGACATAATTTCTTGGTAAAACTCAAGGTCTTTATAAGCCTACATTTATACGAAAATTTTATAATATCAAAATTTCTTAGTAACATAGCAAGTATAATATTGAAATGAATAAATTAAAATCTAACAAATTATGTTTAATATTATCCTCTTTTTATGCTCATGTTCATCTCTAGATTCTTTTTAATTTTTATTGGGGTATGATTACAATGTTGTGTTTCTGCTGTACAGCAAAGTGAATCAGCTAAATATATACATATATCCACTCTTCTTTAAATTTCCTTCCCATTTTGAACACCACAGAGCATCGAGTAGAGTTCCCTGTGCTATCCTGAGTGTCATAGGATCCATAAGAGATCAACAATTGATATGAAATATATAGAATTTGGAAATAATTTAGAGAAAAGCAAAAATAATGATAAAAATGCGGTCTTGGGAAGTCAACAATCTGAACAGAGAGTGAATGTGTTTTTCAAAAATAGAAGACAGGGTTTTAATTAATTTTTGTCCTGCTTGCTTATAGAAAAGAAACAAGATTATAGTACCAACAGTTAGTGTTTAAAATAAGCAAGAAAATCAGCAAAGAGGGTATAAGAACAGAAAAAATAAGACAAAGAGATTAAGAGTAAAATAAGCACACAGGATACATCCCAAGAGGCTCTATATTGTATGTGCTTGCAGGAGGTGGACCGCCTATTTTATTCCGTGTTTCCCCTGAAGCAAATGTAAAAAGGTTAACAGAGTAAATTACATCATCATCCAGAGAAGATTTTTAGAACAACCACACCTTTTCCTAGTACTAGGACCAGACAAAAAAGCTATTATCTTACACAATTATCAGCACCCTCAACAACTGCCTTTCAGTGATACAGCAATGTATTTCATAAGACTGCTTCTTGAAGATTTCCTTAATGAATGATTAGCGTGAGAAGCATTTCTAGGAGATAGTAAGACAGTATGCCCAGGGTTGTCACATGGTCAGTCTGACATCATATAGAGTAAGACTTCAGTGCTGAGCTGTTGAATACAGTAGCCACTAGCTATATAAGGCTGCTTAGATTTAAATTTAAATTCAGTCAGTTCAGTTCAGTCGCTCAGTCATGTCCAATTCTTTGTGACCCCATGAATCACAGCACGCCAGGCCTCCCTGTCTATCACCAAATCCTGGAGTTCACTCAAACTATGTCTATCAAGCCGGTGATGCCATCCAGCCATCTCATCCTCGGTCGTCCCCTTCTCCTCCTGCCCCCAATCCCTCCCAGCATCAGAGTCTTTTCCAATGAGTCAACTCTTTGCATGAAGTAGCCAAAGTATTGGAGTTTTAGCTTTAGCATCAGTCCTTCCAATGAACACCCAGGACTGATCTCCTTTAGAATGGACTGGTTGGATCTCCTTGCAGTCCAAGGGACTCTCAAGAGTCTTCTCCAACACCACAGTTCAAAAGCATCAATTTTTCAGTGCTCAGCTTTCTTCACAGTCCAACACTCACATCCATATAGATGTTTTTCTGGAACTCTCTTGCTTTTTCAATGATCCAGCGGATGTTGGCAATTTGATCTCTGGTTCCTCTGCCTTTTCTAAAACCAGCTTGAACATCAGGAAATTCATGGTTCACATATTGCTGAAGCCTGGCTTGGAGAATTTTGAGCATTACTTTACTACCATGTGAGATGAGTGCAATTGTGCGGTAGTTTGAGCATTCTTTGGCATTGCNTTCTCTTCTTTTCACAGCTATTTGTAAGGCCTCCCCAGACAGCCATTTTGCTTTTTTGCATTTCTTTTCCATAGGGATGGTCTTGATCCCTGTACAATGTCAGGAACCTCCGTCCATAGTTCATCAGGTACTCTATCAGATCTAGTCCCTTAAATCTATTTCTCACTTCCACTGTATAATCATAAGGGATTTGATTTAGGTCATACCTGAATGGCCTAGTGGTTTTCCCTACTTTCTTCAATTTAAGTCTGAATTTGGCAATAAGGAGTTCATGATCTGAGCCACAGTCAGCTCTCGGTCTTTCAATTTAAATTAATTAACATTAAATACAGTTAATAACTTCATTCCTCAGTCACACTAACCCCATTTCACATCAAGTGGCCATTTGTGGCTGGTCCCATGGTGTTGGACAATGCAGATAAAAAATATGTCCATCTTTGTAGAAAGTTCTATTGGACAGTGCTAGTTTAGGCTTATAAAAAGAATGTACCAAATATTTTTCAGACAAGCTACTCGTTTTTTTAAAGATAATTTTTCACTGAAGTATAACCTTTTTTTACAATATTGTGTTAGTTTCTACTGTACAGCAAAGTGAATTAGTCATATGTATACATATATCCCCTCTTTTTGAATTTCCTTCCCATTTGGATCACCACAGAGCACTGAGTAGAGGTCCCTGAGCTATACAGTAGGTTCTCATCAGTTATCTATTTTACACATCGTATCAATAGTGCATGTATATCCGTCCCAATCTCCCAATTCATCTTCCCCTCTTGGCCTCCATACATTTGTTCTCTATGTCCATGTCTATTTCTGCTTTGCAAATAAGATCATCTGTAACATTTTTCTATATTCCACATATATGTGTTAATATATGATATTTGTTTTTACAGACAAGCTACTTGTGATAGTCATTGAGCAATTGTGAGTTCATGGTTGTAGTATCACAGCCACCAGTACGGCACCGATATCACATTGTTAAAGCCAGAACAATAGCTTTAATAGGCAATGCAGAGGTCTTACTAATTTCCTCCCAAAACAGAAGGAGTGGTAGTGGGCTTAATGCTTAAATGAACCAGGCTGGAGAAAGGCAGTGTATAGTAATGAAAAGATGAAGGTAGGACAATAAGAAACACTTTAAAGAGTTGGGGAGGATGCTTTATAGTTGTTCAGAGTTATGAGATTGCAATGAACAATTATATTTCAGTTATGAACAAGTGGCCTCCTACACCTTGAAATGCTATGAGCTTGAAGATTTGACTATATACCTAATAATAGTTTTTAACAGTGATCATTATCTTCACTTATGAAAGTTTTATTATCAGCCTCAGCAAAATATTCTGGGAATATAGAAAATGATGATCTTTGGCAACTGATTTTGTTATAAGCTCAGAATTCATAAACCTAGATAATATTTGAAAGTATTCACTTCTTCTCACACATTGCCTGCAAAACACTGTTGCAGTCCTTTTGGTATTAGCTTCATAGCCGTTTTACAAAATACGTAAGGAAAGAAGGCATGGTCTCACTGCTTCTACCTTTGTTCCCCTATAAATATTCTTAACATAGGTGCTCCTCTGTAAATGTAAGAAAGAACACAGCACTCCTCCATTCACAGTTTCACAGTGGCTGCCATCTCACTTGGAATAAGTACTGAAGTAGTGAAATGTACCCTGTTACCTCTCTTGCCTCCTCTCCTACTGCTTGCTAGGCTCAGCAGCACCAGCCACACTGGCATCTCTGCTCTTTGTCAAACGAAACGTGTATGATCCTTCCTTGGGGCCTCTGCTTTAGCTGGGCTGTGTGTCTAACCCATTCTCACACAAGACATTGTTTAGTTGACTCCTTCATCTTTTCCTTTAGGTTTTTGTATAATCCTCATCTTTTAAATGAGATGGTCTCTAACTACTCTATTTAATACTGCCACCTGCCCACCCCTTCCCAGCCTCCTAACCACTGCATGCCCCATATTCCATACCTCACTCTACTTGTATTTTTCTCATTGCACTTGAGTGAGTGAAAATCGCTCAGTTGTGTCTGACTCTTTGCGACCCTGTAGACTATACAGTCCATGGAATTCTCCAGGCCAGAATACTGGAGGGGGTAGCCTTTCCCTTCTCCCGAGGATCTTCCCAACCCAGGGATCGAACCCAGGTCTCCCATACTGCAGGTAAATTCTTTACCAGCTGAGCTATCAGGGAAGCCCATTGCACTTACCCTATAGTATATTGTAGTGCTGTATAGTTGATTGATTTCTTACCTTCATTGTCCGTTATCTGTCTCATCTGTCTAGAATTCAAGTGCCACAAAGACAGAGCTCCTTATTTTTTAAATTGTATCTCTAACGCTAAGGAGAACGCCTGGAACACAGGAATTACTCAAAAAATATTTGTTAAATGAATAAATGAGTTTATGAGCATATCTCTTTCTAAATACATAAAATGATAGCTCTCCAGTTTCAACACTGATTTCTGGCTGTTTCCAAATACAAGTCACTAAACTGGGTAATTTTACAGTTGGAAAGGCCATTGACAGTAATGTAGCATAATCGTGCCTGTATGTATATAAGTAAACCAAGACCCAGAGAGGTTAAGTGACAGTACAAGGTCAACCAACTAATTTACAGTAGAGCTAGAGGACTAGGGAGTCTCAATCCAACTACAAAACATGATTTTTAACACTCTTAATCACTCAGTCATGTTCGGCTCTTTGCAACCCTATGGAGTATAGCCCACCAGGCTTCTCTGTCCATGGGATTCTCCAGGCAAGAATACTGGAGTGAGTAGCCATTCCCTTTTTCAGGGAATCTTCCTGATCCAGGGATCGAACCCGAGTCTCTTGCATTGCAGATGGATGGTTTACCATCTAAACCACCAGGGAAGCCCTACACCACTGTTTTTCAGAGTTATACCAGAAAAGAGATGCTCACGTATTTTCAGCTACAGCCTCATCATTGAAATAAGTGTTATCCTAAGGAACAGCATGAACTTGAATGAGTACATTAGAAGGACTTCAGATAATCCCCCTCACCAAACTACAGGTTTTAAATATAGTGCTTTACTTGGAGTAACAATTAAGTATTTCTAGAAAAAGAATTAGGATCTCATCATAAATACATAAATTAAACCTTGATCATTTTCCACTTCCTTTATATTTTCTGTTGCCTGGGCACTACTTTATTCTCTTGCTGACAGCTGCGGTCTTAATGTGCATCTTTGAGAAAATAGGTGCTTTTTGGTCCAAAACACTTTTATCTTTGGCTTATTAGAAGCATCCATATATCATAGCCTGGGGAAAGAAGATAAAATAGGGCATCTTTCTTGCATATAAATCATGGCTTGTGGATCATCGCTGTTAATTAAAAATCCTTGCAAGGCTAAATTCACCATGATGGAAGCTTAGGACATCCTTGCTAAAGGACAAACCTGGAAGGAAAAGTATCTTCAAATTTCTATGAGAAAGAAAATAGGATCAGGTCTGTGTCAGTCCCTCTTTGGGATTTAGGTTAAAATTTCTTACACGTATTATACAGATGTGAACACGCTATTCTTTGATGTAATTTGATTACTTTTTTGTCTCAGTGACGTTCGCTTGTTTCACCAGTGTCTGGCAACAGAATACTCTTGGTATTAACTGGAGATAGGAAATACATAGCCATGATCATGTAATGTGTAAATTTCACAAGGTCAGAACAAAATAAACAGAATTTTCACCATCCCATTTTAGTGACATATTCAAAAAAGAGGCCCATTAACCTTGAGTCTTGTTTGCATGGTTAGTTGATACCCTTAATGCCTAAAGGAAAATGGTTAGTGTAGGTGCCTTTTCAAGGTATGAACGGATGTTTATTTTAGGGTTGTGCCTGGTCAGTGCCAGTCAGGTCAATAGGATTATATTCCAGAAATTGATTTTTCCCCCAATGAGTAAATAATGAAGTAATTTAACCTCATCTGCTTCCTAATCTAAAACCTTTCACTTGTACCGTGAGGAAAGGTGGCTGTTTTCGCTCGCAATATGCTTGTGCACAAGGCCAGTAAACACCTTTGGGTTTTATATGAAGGTCATGCTGCGCTGATCATTCAGGAAGTGTGTACAGTTGAAGTGCATCTTCTGCTCCTTGCTGCCATCAATCCTGGCTTTCTGAGATGTCTTCACCTATGTTAAAGGGTGAACCCAAGACCGCATTAATCATGCCCAGGGGATTTCTCTCTCATTTATTTTAATTTAAGTGTTTATTCGGATATGAGCCAGGAAAGAAAACAGCACTTAGATGGAAGTAAAAATAAAAAGACACGTGGAAAGTAGTGACTGTTGAGATTATGCGTTATCTGGGCTTGCTGTATATAGTGCCTGTTATTTTTTTTACTGTACAGTCCGTGGCTTCTTGAAGGATCCTAACACACCCAGAAATCACAGTTAGATGAAAGATTTGACCCTAGTGTTATAAATGGAAATACCTAGTGGTCAAAGGAGTCCCATTTGTCTTTCTTCACGATTCATGAAGCTCATAATGATGATGGTATCTAACATTAGCATACACTCACTGCATGCCGATAGTAAATGTACACTAATACTGTACTTGTGTTCTTTCGTTTCATCCTTTTAGGATCAGAAATCTAGCTAGCAGTGGGTCAGGGTCAGAGTCAAGCCACTTGATCCCAAAATCTAGGTGTTTGGGCACTGGTTTCACAGCTTCCAGTACCTGTTGTTGTTGAATCAGTAAGTCACATCTGACTCTGCAACCCCATGGACTGTAGCCTACCAAGCTCCTCTGTCCATGGGATTTTCTAGGCAAGAATAATGAAATGGGTTGCTATTTCCTCCTCCAGCGGATCTTCCTAACCCAGGGATCAAATCCATGGCTCCTACATTGGCAGGAGGATTCTTTACCACTGTGCCACCTGGGACGCCCCCCCGCCCCGTGTCCATAGTTACTGGTAAGCTACAAGAATCGTTATCGTCCCAGTCATTTATTAGCTGGTCATGCCTCCTGTGTAGATACAGGATTATACTAGAGAGGACCTTTGGGGGAGCTTCCCATTCATTTGAGGAAATAAAAGAGAAAGGGGCTGAAAAACAGTATAAAAAGTGATAATTGAAAATTATTTTCCTTTCCTTTTCTTCCCTAATGCTTTAGAAATTCACACATGTCTGACTCTTTGAGACCCCATTGACTATAGCCCTCCAGGCTCCTCTGTCCATGGGATTTCCCAAGCAAGAATACTGGAGTGGGTTGCCATTCCCTTCTCCAGGGGATCTTCCTGACCCAGGGATCCAACCCAGGTCTCCTGCATTGCAGTCAGATTCTTCTACCATCTGAGCCACCAGGGAAGGTATTTTAATTTTCTGATAGTTTGTCTTATTTCCTACCAGACACAGTGATTGCAGGAAGAACATCTACTCTGTGTAATATACAATCACAAGTGCCTAATGAGTTGGTTATGGACAGGGAAGACTGGCGTGCTACAGTCCATGGGGTCACAAAGAGTTGGACACGAGTGAGCAACTGAACTGAACTGAATAGAATATTTGGTACACACTGGCTGACAGAGGTAAAGCTCACCGTGTCAGCATTCTTCCTGAACACATAGCTTGACTCATTTTTCCAACCTCCCTTGAACATGTGTCTGAGTAATGGCCAATGGAATGTAAGCAAACAAGTAACTCTTCCAGGACTGGCCCATGGAAACCTTCCACTCTCTCCTCCCCAATCCATAAGTTGAATCCAGAGGACTCCAATGACCTCAAGGAAAGCAGGCCTATAAGATGGGAAGAGCTTTGGTCCCTGAATGGAATGTAGCCATCTATCCTTCTGGTCAACCCTCACTGGCGTGCAAAATGGTAGGCAAATCATGTTTCATTGTGTTAAGCCAGAATTTTCTGGTTCATAGGTTTCAGAAGCTAGGTTTATTTACCTTAACTAGTATAGAGAAACAAATAAAAGAATGAAGGAGCACTCTTGTCATTAAGGGGTTTTGTCTTTCCCATTTGAAAAGCCTTTTAGGAAATCATTGGGTAGTTGGAAAATACAGAAGATTTTTTATGACAGTTGCGTAAAGTGTGCTCAGAGGAACCACTTGGGAAAGACATCATGGAAATCTGAAAATCATTTGCCTCCACATATGTAAGTTAGGCTAGCTCCCAAAGGATAAAAAGAGAAAAGACAAAATTCATGCCTTCAGGGAACTTGCATTCTGGTGGGGAGAAGAGGAGAGTAGGTAGAAACTTACACCTCTGTATCATGACTCGTGCTCATGCAATCCTTTCTCTTTTCTCTTCTCTGTACTCCCTCCCAACCATCTTCCTGTGGCTTTATCATCTGTATGCTGACAGCTTTCCATATACAGCCCTCCCCCACAACCGCTTCTTTGAGATTCAGCTGCTTACCTGACATCTCATTTGGATGTCTCACAAACATCTTGAAGTCAGTACATAAAAATTGGAATTCATAATGGACCCTCCCCAAACCTGGTTCTCAACACACAAAAAATGGCACCACCATTCCCCCTACACAGTTGTGCGGGAAAGGGAGCAAGTTTCCAAATCATTCTTGACTCCTTCCTTTTCCTTGACTTCCCTGGTGGCTTAGACAGTAAAGTATCTGTCTATAATGCGGGAAACTGGGGTTTGATCCCTGGGTTGGGAAGATCCCCTGGAGAAGGAAATGGCAATCCACTCCAGTACTATTGCCTGGAGAATCCCATGTAAGGAGGAGCCTGATAGGCTACAGTCCATGGGGTCGCAAAGAGTCAGACACGACTGAGCGACTTCACCCACTCACTCACTCCTTTTCCTTATTTTTTATCTCCTCTCAATCTCCTGTCAATTTTACCTTCTATTTCCCTAATCCTTCTACTCTTCTCCATCTTGGCCTTCATTCTTATCTAAGCCTGGGTGGTAGCAGATGCCACCAAACTAGCTGCCCCATGTATATTGCAATATATCTTTTATCTGTTACCTAAATTACATTCAGAATGACATTCAAAAAGCAGAAATATGACTATGTATCCTCTTAATTGAATACCTTTCAATGACATCTCATTTTAAATTGACGAAAATAAAATCCTTAACAATTCCAGAATCCTTGAATTTTCTGGCCCCTGTCTGCCTCACCACTCCCATGTCACACTAGTCCCTCTCCATGGCTTCATCACCCTGGCCTGTTTCTTGGATGTGTTCCATGCTCCTTGTGATATCAGGGCTGTTCACTCCCTGCAAATGGCTCTCCCAGTTTTGTCTCAGCAGAAACATCACACCCAATGGAATCCTCCCCTTCCCTCTTCTATATTATCAGGTTCCTTTCCCTCTTCTCACACAGTCACTTATTCAGTTCAGTTCAGTCGCTCAGTCGTGTCCGACTCTTTGCGACCCTATGAATCACAGCACACCAGGCCTCCCTGTCCATCACCGTCTCCTGGAGTTCACTCAGACTCGTGTCCATCGAGTCAGTGATGCCATCCAGCCATCTCATCCTCTGTCGTCCCCTTCTCCTCTTGCCCCCAGTCCTTCCCATCATCAGAGTCTTTTCCAGTGAGTCAACTCTTCACATGAGGTGGCCAAAGTACTGGAGTTTCAGCTTCAGCATCATTCCCTCCAAAGAAATCCCAGGCACTTATAATTGCAATTAAATACATAATTATAATTAGCTATTTAACTGTGACCTCCCTGGTTTGACCTTGCATTCTGTAAGAACAGGGAGAAAGTCTATTGAGTTCACTGCTATATTCCTCCTGCCTGATACAGGGTCTGACATAAGATACTCAATAATTCAACACATGATGTAATACAGACATATCAGAGAGATCACTAACCACATTAGGGGCACTGAGATGCTTTCTCTGAGAACATACCTGAGCTTCTTTAGCAAGGATTAGTAAAAATTGGCCAATAAAAGTTGGTGATTGAGATCTCCCTGGAAGGGACTTCCTTGTTGGTCTAGTGGTTAAGACTCTGTGCTTCCAATTCAAGGGGTGCAAGTTTGATCCCTGATCAGGGAACCAAGACCCCCACATGCTGCATAGTGTAGCCAAATTAAAAAAAAAATCTTGAAAAATATACCTGAAGCACTTGCAAGCACTTCCTGTTTCCTACCCCATATGACATTTGAAGAAGCGGGAACACAGGGAAACTGAAGAATTTGCCAACATGACAGTCAGAATTTGTATCCAGATGTTTTGACTGGAGAGGCCCTGAGACATTATAACTGTAGACCTTTCTCTGTGAAAGAACCTCAGAATTAAAAAAACAAAACAAAACAAAACAGTAGTAGCCTATTAAAAATCTTCAGGGACTTCCCTGGTCGTCCAGTGGTTAACACTCCATGCTTCTGTTGCAGGGGACAGGGGTTTGATCCCTGGCCAGGGAGCTAAGATCCCACATGCTGTGTGGCATGACCAGAAAAAAATTTTTAATGTTTTTAAAACATCAGCAGAACCGTGTCTCTGGTTTTGGACCCTGTTATACAACATCCCGGGAGCAGATTTATAATCAGTAGAACTACAGAGACTGAGGGTTGTCGGTATTTGTCTTTGCATTTGATGATGATCTGGGCTGATTGACGGGGCTGGGACTGGATAGATCTGGTTGTCTGAAATGAACCGCTGTATGACTGGCCAACTGGGAAGAGGGACTCCACTCATGAGGCAGGCAGCTGGGTGAGTGAGTGACTGCTCTCTACTCCTGGATTGAGTGCAATTGTAGATGACAGTCTGCCTCAGCTTGTAAGTTCTTGTCAAGGAGATGATCTCAAGCAAAATCACACTAGAAAACATTTACCAGATGGGAAGTCTATCTGAAAGGGACAGTGTTCTGTACTAGAAAAGAGACTGTGAGGCAGAGTAAGCATCCTTGGGGGTAAGAAAGCAATATAAGGAGCTACAATGATTGCAGCTCTGCTTCTCATTCAGGTGTTCCCTGTAGTTTATGTTCTTGGCAAAATTTTTGGAATATTACATTATCTGGAGACAGGGACATAGTGTATCCAGTATTCACCTGGATATTGCATAAGCAGTAGCTGCACTCCCTCTGATTTCCTGTGGCCTGTTTGCCAAGTTCAGGAGCCAAGAACTTGCTCCCTTTGTACTTCCTGTAGATCTCTCCAACAGGTCTAATCCTGCCATTCTTTCCTGATATACTGGACAGTGATTCTTTCAGTCAATTCTCTTCCATCTACCTCCACAAGTTAAATAACACCTGTCAGCCAGTATGGATTTTGGAGATGTCAGGGGAGGAGTTCTGACTTTAACTGACCATGAGATTGTATCAGCCCTCTTTGAAACACTAGCCTGGCAATGTGTGGGTAATGACCCAGTTACAGTATTACTGGATATGGTTTTAACACTAAGTATTTGAAAGACATTTGGCAAAGACCAACTCTTTCTGTAGATAGAGCTCAACTGGAAATAAAGCAGCAGTCATTTCTCCCACAGCCTTGTTCACTCCCGGATCATTAAACATTTTCATACTTTAAAGGATGTCTTTTGTTGTGGCTGATGTGGTTCTATTCCTATAGGCAGCATCCCAAAAAAGTAGAAGAGAAAAAAAACACTTTTCTCAATAACTTAGAGTCTGATGCTGGAATCCATGGAAATGGGGAAGATTTCATGAAACAAGTTGGTATGTTGCAGTGAGATGGTTCTCAAACTGATTCCACTCCAGGAGTGACCTATAGACCTCATCACGTTAGGGTTATTTGGTACTTGAAAACTGGAGTTTAAAAACATCTCTTATTTCTCCTTGCTAGCCAGACATTTGGAAAAGGAAATGGCAACCCACTCCAGTGTTCTTGCCTGGAGAATCCCAGGGACGGGGGAGCCTAGTGGGCTGCCGTCTCTGGGGTTGCACAGAGTCGGACACGACTGAAGCGACTTAGCAGCAGCAGCAGCAGCAGCCAGAGATTGTCTGAGAATGCTAGTAGGTCTGTGTGTCTATTTAATGGCAACGATGTTAAAGTAGATTGTAGTTTTCAAAAAGTCCCTTCCAAGTAACCGTGGTAATTCGACTCCAAGTAATCGTGTCAAAGAAGTGGTCCTAACTCAGTTCCTTTACAGAAGTTGGAGCAAAGAGAGTTTGTAAGTTTTGAGCTTCCCTGGAAAACTCTGGAACAGAATTCATGCTCTGATGTATAGAAAGCAGGTGGTTACCTTGCTGTTCCTAGACTGGTTTTCTCCTGACTTAATGATTTGCCTATGTCTCCATGCTACCTTTTCTGTAGACCAGAGCCAAGTTCACTATTCTTGCACATGTGAATCTGATACCAACTACATGGCAGGGAGAGGGAAGATGTAGAGGAGATGGAACATGGGTCAGGCAGTAGCTGCTTTACTCCAGGGCTGGTGCGTGTGGCCATACACACACCATTCATACATTCAGTGCTGAAGGGCACCAAGCCCAGAAATCAAGCCTGTACTTCTCTTGCCACATCATGCACATGTTCTTTACATCAGACCACCAATTCCACTGTCTAACAAGGTTACAGTACCCTTACAACCCTGGGTTATACAGGATGCAAGAAGACGCCTTAGATTAGATTCTTTAGAGGCAGAGCCTGAAACAGAGCTTCTTGTTTAAATGTAGAATGACTGAGCATTGTGGGTTGTCCAGGACTGAGGGATTGCCCAGGAGGTGGAGCTTTGAGTCCTCAGACTGGGAGAGTCTTGAGCAAATCACAGTGATTTGACCACACTCTCAAGTGACATATCGCAGGAGTTTTCAGGACAAAGAAAGTGAGGGAAACAGGATGGGGTAAGGGAAGTAAGCTAAGCAAAGAAGTAAGCTCAGCGGGAGAATTGTTTTAGCCCAGTCCATGGGGGAACTCTGAGGCATGGATTGGTTCCTCCTGTCTTGAGATAAGGGCATTGGTTTCTGTAACCTTGTATCAATCAGTCATTGACCACTGGGGCATGGAGGATGTGGAACTTCCTGGATGTGACAGCACTCTTGAGGCAAACAGCAGTGCAGGCAGTTCCCCTGAAAAGGGGGCAGTGGTGTGGGCTCACCCTCAGAGGAGCTGGGTGCAGCTACCTCGTGAAAGAAATATGAGAGGAGCCCAGGTATTCACATCTACACTCTGTGCATAACAGTGACTCCAGGGAGAGTGGTAGAGGATAACACAAGATTTGTATCACTTAGTACCAAAGAGGAAGCATGCTCTGGAAGAGCGGGTAGTTCTTGGCCAGATCAGGAGTAAGAACAGGGGGGGTTTTGCTCTTAGGGCAGCAAACCCACCATATTCTTCTGTGGAGAAAGAATGGTGATGTCATCTCCTCAAGCACCATAACTCTCCACCCCACCCTTGGTGTGTCTCTGTCCTCACTGTGTAAGAGTGAGAGCAAAAGAGTTCATTATGTTCTCTCAGTGCTTGGAAAATCCTGGAAGCAGCATTTTTGCCAGTGTCCCAGGTTGGGTGGCCAACTTGTTCTGGTTTGCTTAGGAGTCCCCTGGTTTTAGCAACAACAACAACAACAAAAAAAGGCCCCACATCCTGGAAGACCCCAGTCCTAGGCAAACCAGTACCACCGGGAAACTCTAGTTCCTAGAGTTTAAACCACTAAATGGTTCCCCAGGCATCAGGATTTTCATGCCCTAGATGGTCTCCAAAGTAAAAGAGCCAATGGATTGCATTCAAATCTGGAATCCTTTTAGGCATTATAGTACTAATACATGTTGAATGCCAATAAAACTCTACTATAGCTGCTGGAGGGTAGAGTAAAAGTGAAAAACTACAGATAAATAAGAAATACAAGGCAACGAATTCCAAACTGGGCATTTGGATTGTTGGACTAGATAAGTAAGAGATCATTGGAAGACTGAGTAGTATTCGACGTGATTGGAGATGCACTTGAGGAAGATTGATCCGGAGGGAGGTGTGTAAAATCTAGAACAAAGAAGTCCCGAAGTAAATCAGTGTAAATTATTTTCTCTTTGGGGAACTTTCATCTAGTGGGCTGGCAGCAGTATCAGTCACACCCTGTTTTTCTTGGCCTCACTCTGATTTGATCTTTGAAATTTCACCTACGCTCTAGAAGCTGGATGTATTTGCATAATATGCCACTAGAAGGAAATTTGAGGAATTGGGCCCCCCAAAAAAATTCCTTTGGGGAGAACTGCATGGCTAGAGAACAGAGTGCTGGGGAGATAGTTAATCATATGCCCTTTGGAACTTTTGAATTTTGAGCAATGTGAATGTATCATCAATGCAAAAATTAATAATATCATTTAAATTTAATAAGCAAGAAAAACAGAAAAGAAGCTAGGAAGGAGGAAAGAACCCAGATGAAATAGGCTGAACTGCATTTTTGAATTCTGCATCTAATTTTCCAGGCCAAATTGACTAATTCTGAGTCTTATTTAATTCCATCTGTATATAGCAATCATCACCTAATAGCTGTTGGCTTGGGGGGCAGGTTAGTTATCCTAATTGAGCCCATTTTCTTATCTGTAAGTGATAATGCAAATAAGTTCAATAACTGATAATTTTAAAAGTTTATTTGAGTTTTTCAGGAAGGTGTTACAGAAAAATCCAAATGATCTTTTGGCCAACTCAATAATAGCTACCTCAAACGGTCACTGTAGAATTAAATGAGAATCTATACATCAAAACTCACAAAAAGAGGAATGTTCTCCTCCCACTGCCAAAGCATCTAGAACCATGCTCTGCACACAGATGGTGATACATAAATATGAGCTCAGTAATTAAAGAAATGATTGTTAGATGATAAGTGACTTGGCATCAATAGCATAGTCTATTATTTAAAGACGAATCCAGGCTTTAGGATACCTGGGTTCCGGTCTTGCTACTCTTTGACCTTAAAAGAGTTCCTTATTCTCTTTAATATTGAGTTCTTCCTCCCTGGGACGCTTTTTTCCTCAAGCTGCATGGCTCACTTATCCTTCAAATCTTTATTGAAGACTTTTCAGTGAGGACTTTCCAGAACACATGCTTAAATCTGCAAATCGTTTCTTCTCTGGTTCTCTAGATTACGTATCACCACCTGCCATGCTATTTATCTTACTTGTTTGTTTAGTGTATATTTTCTCCCCTCTTTAATAAACTGCATAAGAGCAGGGGTTTTGTTCATTGTGTTCCCTCCTCTCTTGAGGATCTAGAGCAGTGCCCCATACATGGGAGACATGAAAAGTTTTGTTGAGTGAATGAATGTATATGTAAGTGTGTAAGTTGAGAGGCTGGAGTAAAGAGAACTTTAATTGTCCTTATCAGTTCTACCATTCCATAGCAAATGCTTCCAATTTCTATTTTGTTCCAATATTAACCTATCTTTAAAAAGATTTTAGGTCTCTGTTACTAGAAGAGCTAACTTCACCAATAATGACATTCTACATGATTTTTAAAATGAGACCAGTAAATACAAATATGTCCTTTAATAGTGTCATGTTTAATTAGCACAAGTGTTTTATTCTTTGAAAGTTGGAAAAACTCTGAAGACTGTGAGGGAAAAAAAGAAAACAACCTAAATAACCCAATGTGATTATTAAATTATGAGAGGAAGATGGGAAAATTTTATGTACTCTTCAGAAATGTGATAAACATAACAATTCAGGTTTTTTTCTTTTGGGAATTATTTACTTTGCCTTCTTTTATTTGGTTGTCGTTGTTCAATGGCTAAGTCCTGTCTGACATTTTGTTACTCCATGAACTATAGCACTCCAGGCTTCCCTGTCCTTCACTATCTCCTGGAGTTTGCTCAAACTCATGGCCATTAAGTTGGTGACACCATGTTTTATTTAAATTTCATTTACTATATAATGGATAGAAGCTTTAATTATGACAGTAAAATTGCCAGGTATACTTATGGATTTTTCAGGTCAAGATTTAAACACTCTCTTTTTAATTATTTGATCCTAAAGTTTAGTTTGTTTCTATGGAGCCCTTGCTTCAGGAATTACACTCAATTTTAGCGTTGGTGGTATAGTCATACAGTTCAGTTCAGTCGCTCAGTCGTGTCCGACTCTTTGCGATTCCATGAATCGCAGCACGCCAGACCTCCCTGTCCATCACCAACTCCCGGAGTTCACTCAGACTCACGTCCATCAAGTCAGTGATGCCATCCAGCCATCTCATCCTCGGTCATCCCCTTCTCCTCCTGCCCCCAATCCCTCCCAGCATCAGAGTCTTTTCCAGTGAGTCAACTCTTCGCATGAGGTGGCCAAAGTACTGGAGTTTCAGCTTCAGCGTCAGTGCTTCCAATGAACTTCCAATGAACAGTCCTTTAGGATGGACTGGTAGGATCTCCTTGCAGTCCAAGGGACTCTCAAGAGTCTTCTCCAACATCACAGTTCAAAAGCATCAATTCTTTGGCACTCAGCTTTCTTCACAGTCCAACTCTCACATCCATACATGACCACAGGAAAAACCATAGCCTTGACTAGACGGACCTTTGTTGGCAAAGTAGTGTCTCTGCTTTTGAATAGGCTGTCTAGGTTGGTCATAACTTTCCTTCCAAGGAGTAAGCGTCTTTTAATTTCATGGCTGCAGTCACCATCTGCACTGATTTTGGAGCCCCCCAAAATACAATCTAACATTGTTTCCACTGTTTACTCATCTAGTTGCCATGAAGTGATGGGACCAGATGCCATGATCTTCATCTTCTGAATGTTGAGCTTTAAGCCAACTTTTTCACTCTCCTCTTTCACTTTCATCAAGAGGCTTTTAGTTCCTCTTCACTTTCTGCCATAAGGGTGGTGTCATCTGCATATCTGAAGTTACTGATATTTCTCCCAGCAATCTTGATTCCAGCTTGTGCTTCTTCTAGCCCAGCGTTTCTCATGATGTATTCTGCATATAAGTTAAATAAGCAGGATGACAGTATACAACCTTGACATACTCCTTTTCCTATTTGGAACCAGTCTGTTGTTCCATGTCCAGTTCTAACTGTTGCTTCCTGACCTGCATATAGGTTTCTCAACAGGCAGGCGAGGTGGTCTGGTATTCCTATCTCTTTCAGAGTTTTCCACGGTTTATTGTGATCCACACAGTCAAAGGCCTTGGCATAGTCAATAAAGCAGAAATAGATGTTTTTCTGGAACTCTCTTGCTTTTTCGATGATCCAGCGGATGTTGAAAATTTGATCTCTGGTTCCTCTGCCTTTTCTAAAACCAGCTTGAACATCTGGAAGTTCATGGTTCACGTATTGCTGAAGCCTGGCTTGGAGAATTTTGAGCATTACTTTAATAGCGTGTGAGATGAGTGCAATTGTGCGGTAGTTTGAGCATTCTTTGGCATTGCCTTTCTTTGGGATTGGAATGAAGACTGACCTTTTCCAGTCTTGTGGCCACTGCTGAGTTTTCCAAATTTGCTGGCATATTGAGTGCAGCAGTTTGACAGCATCATCTTTCAGGATTTGAAATAGCTCCACTGGAATTCCATGACCTCCACTAGCTTTGTTCGTAGTGATGCCTTCTAAGGCCCACTTGACTTCACATTCCAGGATGTCTGTCTCTAGGTGAGTGATCACACCATCATGATTATCTTAGCCAGGAGTGACTTAAATTTAGGTTTTCTCAGAAATACACTGGAAAGCAGCATCTCTCTTCCCAACTTGCACAGATGTTTATTGACCTTTGTCCACTTAAGTCAGTGAAAAGTCAGTTTTGGGCTAGGAGACTAGAAGGCTGGTACTCTAGTTCAATGGAGTTTTGTCCTATAGTGCCTCTGACTTCTGATTCTTTAACTGTAATAAAATATAGAATGAATAATGACCTTCATTAAACTGTCATCACCTTGCTGTCAGTGAAAGAGGCCATTGCTTGGTCTTTCTTGACTTTTTCTCTAGAGACCTTATAGGCCTCTGACATGCCACTTTTAACTCAGAAGAAGGAAAACATGGCTGTCTATAATTTGGGATTCTGCAACCAGTTGACCACAGTAGAGACATAGGCAATAAGTCGTTATTTCAGCTCTGTAATATTTGCCTACTGTGGCAGAAACAATCCTATCTGTCCATCAAGCTACTTCATTATTTCCTGGACACACAGAAAGACTATATTTTCACATGTTTGTATGTAGATGAAGACATATGACCAGTTCTGTACAATGGGATGTAAGCAAGGTTATATATCCTCATTGAAGACAAGGCCCCTTAAATCTTCAATGAAATCTTCTAAACTCTCTTCTCTTGTCTCCTACATGGATAGAGAGCATTCAGTGGAGATGGTCTATGAAACATGATGCCTTGGTCCCAGAGTAACTGCATAGTCAGAAATAGCTATTCTGAAGCTTGCATTGACAAGAACTGAACTTACTGTCTCTAAGGTTTAAAGTTGATTCTTATAGCACTTGGAGGGCTTCCCTTATAGCTCAGTTGGGAAAGAATCTGCCTGCAATGCAGGAGACCCGGGTTTGATTCCAGGGTTGGGAAGATCCCCTGGAGAAGGAAATGGCAACCCACTCCAGTATTCTTGCCTGGAGAATCTCATGGGCAGAGGAGGCTGGTGGGCTACAGTCCATGAGGTTGTAAGAGTCAGACACGACTTAGTGACTAAACCACTATAGCACTTGGATCTATGCTAAATAATATACTCCCCTTCATTCTGCAGTTAACCAGCCAGTAATTATTCTGCATGGTTTGGTTTCCTTCTAAATTAAGGAACTAAACAATAATTCATGTTAACAACTGATTTGACCATACAGTCAGATTTTGAAATGGTTAGATTTGGGGCATGTGTTAACATGGACTGAAACTTAGCTCCGGGATTCATGTCCCTATACTGCTAATACATTTATAGGTGAGCAGAGAAAGAAAAGATTAAAGAACCACTACATAGTATTAAAGATAATGTCTTACCTTTCATCCAGAGGCACATAGGAAAGTATTTAAAATATAGATTCACTAGGGCAGCTTACCAATTTACATATAAGTTTAAAAATTAGTGTTGCCCTGATAATGTAAGCTCTTCTAAACTGTGTATTACCTTTGGTTCAAGGTCAAATGGATGTAGCTAAGCCTCAAAGAAGAAATTTCCATAAAATTATGGGAAACTGAAAATAGTGTTTTATACTAGAACCCTGAAGAAACTTAAATTATGGTTTTTAACTTCTTCTGGAAAGGGGGGAAATATTTCTTAATTGTTACAAGAAAGTGTGTTTTATTCCTAAAATGATGCATGAGTTTATATACTTAAATGGGCTTATTATTTATTTTCTTATTATAAAATGAGAATGTTTATTCTTAGGAGTGTGTTGTTGAGTCTCTAAATATTGGGGGTTTTCTATGTTTCTATTATTGATTGTTTAATTCCATTGTGATCTGAAAGTATACTTTGTATGATTTTTATTTTTTAAATTTGTTTGTGTTTTATGACCCAGAATGTGGTCTGCCTTGATGAATGTTCCATGTGAGTTTGAGAAGGATGTATATTCTGCTGTCTTTGGGTCAGGTATTCTATGAATGTCAATTAAATCCAGTTGATTGACAGTGCTGTTCAGTTCAGTTATATCCTTACAGATTTTCTAGCTGATTCATCTGTCAGTTAACTGATGGAGGAGTATTGAAATCTTCAACTATAATTATGGGCTTGTGGATTTCTCTTAATCACTCAGTCAGTTTTTGCCTCATGTATTTTGATGCTCTGTTGTTAGGTACATACATATTAATGATTGTTACGTCTTTTTGGAGAATTGACCCCTTTACAGTAAAGTAATGCCCCTCTTTTGTGGCTTCACAGGTGCTGCAGTGGTAAAGAATCTGCTTGCCAATGCAGGAGATGCAAGAGATGCAGGTTAAATCCCTGGGTTAGCCCTAGAAAAGGAAATGACAATCCACTCTAGTATTTTTACCTGGGAAATCCCATGGACAGAGAAGTCTGACAGGCTACAGTCCAGGAGTTTGCAAAGAGTTGGACATGACTAAGCGTCCATGCACACACACACACACACACACATACACATACACACACACAATGCCCCTTTTTATCTTTGGTAAATTTCCTTGCTCTGAGGTCTGCTTTGGCACTAATGCAGTTACAATGGAAACAGTGACAGATTTTATTTTCTTGGGCTCCAAAATCACTGCAGATGGGGACTGCAGCCATGAAATTAAAAGACGTTTACTCCTTGGAAGAAAAGTTATGACCAACCTAGATAGCATATTCAAAAGCAGAGACATTACTTTGCCAACAAAGATCCGTCTAGTCAAGGCTGTGGTTTTTCCAGTGGTCATGTATGGATGTGAGCATTGGACTGTGAAGAAAGCTGAGTGCCAAAGAATTGACGCTTTTGAACTGTGGCGTTGGAGAGGACTCCTGAGAGTCCCCTGGACACAAGGAGATCCAACTAGTCCATTCTAAAGGGGATCAGCCCTGGGTGTTCATTGGAAGGAATGATGCTAAAGCTGAAACTCTAGTACTTTGGCCACCTCATGTGAAGAGTTGACTCATTGGAAAAGACTCTGATGCTGGAAGGAATTGGGGGCAGGAGGAGAAGGGGACGACAGGGGATGAGATGGCTGGATGACTTCACTGACTCGATGGACGTGAGTCTGAGTGAACTCCAGGAGTTGGTGATGGACAGGGAGGCCTGGCGTGCTGCGATTCATGGGGTTGCAAAGAGTCAGACACGACTGAGCGACTGAACTGAACTGAACTGAACATTGGGTCGGCCAAAAAGTTCATTGGAGAACAGCTTATGAACACCGGAGTGAATTTTTTGGCCAACCCAATACATAGAGATGGTAGTGAACAGTTAAGTAGTACAGAAAAGTTTAAAATGAAAAGCAACCGTCTCTAGGCCTTGCTTGTCACACCTTCAGGGGCATTTTCCAGGTGCAACTTCTTTATCCTTTTTTAGTTCTTTGGGTGTTTTATCTTAGTAAGTCTAAATAATATGCTTATGCATCTATTCTTGCTTTATCAACTTTATGTTTATTTACAACTTTCTATGAAAAATGTAGATTTTATTCAATACTATTAACCCTAATTCCCCATCTCTTACTTCTGTTTTTTATTAATTATGCAAACTGTATGATTTCCTATTGATTATTATAACTTTCAATAATATACATAAAACTCCACATATTCCATATATTCCCCATGTTATTATTAATGTTTTTATTGTTTGCTTTTGAAGCTTTAAATAATGCACCTTAAACTCTATGTCATGCCCTATCAAGTTTTAACTGTCATCTTTCTACTTTCTACATTGTGAGATGAATATATCCCCCCTTTTATCTGTTTCTTCCTTCCACTTCTCACCTATCATCAGCTTTTCCTTTATTTTACATTGTCAAGGCTGCTAAAGCTTTCATTCCAATTTGTAGTCCTATTTAAGTATTTCATGCTTCATGTAAATATTGTAAAAGGTAAATAGCAAAAACTTTTTCATGGTGCTGAAAATGTTATTAACTCTTCCATCAACTAATATTTACTTTTCCATGGACTGAATGCCGTCAGTCTTGGATCCTTTAAAGAGAAATGTTCCTAGGAGCAAGGTAAACTCTAGTCGCATTTCTTACAGTTCATCAGTTACTTCAAAGCATATAATAATTTTTTTAAGTTTCCTATTAGCTTGACTAAAATTTAAAAACCTAGTGAATCTAAAATCCTAGAGCCTATTACACAAAGTGAAGTAAGTCAGAAAGAGAGAAACAAGTATCATATATTAATGCATATATGTGGAATCTAGAAAGATGGTACCGATGAAGCTATTTGCAGGGCAAGAATAGACGTAGAGACAGGCATAACAGACTTGTGGACACAGTAGGGGAAGGAGCGTTCAGTTCAGTTCAGTCCCTCAGTCGTGTCTGACTCTTTGTGACCCCATGGACTGCAGCACACAAGGCCTCACTATCCATCGCCAACTCCCAGAGTTTACGCAAACTTATGTCCACTGAGTTGGTGAAGCCATCCAACCATCTTATCCTCTGTTGTCCCCTTTTCCTCCTGCTTTCAGTGTTTCCCAGCATCAGGGTCTTCGCATCAGGTGGCATGAGTCTGTTCTTCGCATCAGGTGGCCAAAGTATTGGAGTTTCAGTTTTAGCATTAGTCCTTTCAATGAATACTCAGGATTGATCTCCTTTAGGATGGACTGGTTTGATCTCCTTGCAGTCTAAGGAACTCTCAAGAGTCTTCTCCAACACCACATTTCAAAAGCATCAATTCTTTGGCACTCAGCTTTCTTTATGGTCCAACTCTCACATCCATACATGACTACAGGAAAAACCATAGCTTTGACTAGACAGACCTTTGTTGGCAAAGTAACGTCTCTGCTTTTTAATATGCTGTCTCGGTTGGTCATAACTTTTCTTCCAGGGAGCAAATGTCTTTTAATTTCATGGCTGCAGTCATCATCTGCAGTGATTTTAGAGCCCCCCAAAATAAAGTCTATCACTGTTTCCCCATCTATTTGCCCTGAAGTGATGGGACCAGGTGCCATGATCTTAGTTTTCTGAATGTTGAGTTTTAAGACAACTTTTTCACTCTTCTCTTTCACTTTCATCAAGAGGCTCTTTAGTTCTACACTTTGTGCCTTAAGGGTGGTATCATCTGCATATCTGAGGTTATTGATATTTCTCCCAGCAATCTTGATTCCAGCTTATGGTTCATCCAGCCCAGCATTTTGAATGATGTACTCTGCATATAAGTTAAATAAGCAGGGTGACAATATACAGCCTTGACATACTCCTTTCCTGATTTGGAACCAGTCTTTTGTTCCATGTCCAGTTCTAACTGTCACTTCTTGACCTGAATACAGATTTCTCAGGAGGCAGGTTAGGTGGTCTGGTATTCCCATCTCTTGAAGAATTTTCCACAATTTGTTGTGATCCACATGGTCAAAGGCTTTGGCATAGTCAATAAAGCAGAAGTAGATGCTTTTCTGGAACTCTCTTGCTTTTTCTAGGATCCAATGGATGTTGGCAATTTGATCTCTGGTTCCTCTGCCTTTCTAAAACCAGCTTATACATCTGGAAGTTCTTGGTTCACATACTGTTGAAGCCTGCCTTGGAGAATTTTGAGCATTGCTTTGCTAGCGTGTGAGATGAGTGCAATTGTGCAGTAGTTTGAACATTTTTTGGCATTGCCCTTTTGGGAGGATTGGAATGAAAACCGACCTTTTCCAGTCCTGTGATCACTGCTGAGTTTTCTAAGTTTGCTGGCATATTGAGTGCAGCACTTTCACAGTATCATCTTTTAGGATTTGAAATAGCTCAGCTGGAATTCCATCACCTCCACTAGCTTTGTTCATAGTGATACTTTCTAAGGCCCACTTGATTTCGCATTCCAGATGTCTGTCTCTAGGTGAGTGATCACACCATCGTGATTATCTGGGTCATGGAGATCTTTTTTGTATAGTTGTTCTGTGTATTCTTGCCACGTCTTAATATCTTCTGCTTCTGTTAGGTCCATACCATTTCTGTCCTTTATTGAGCCCGTCTTTGCATGAAATGTACCCTGATGTCTCTAATTTTCTTGAGGAGATCTCTAGACTTTCCCATTCTATTGTTTTCCTCTATTTCTTTGCATTGGTCACTGAGAAAGGCTTTCTTATCTTTCCTTGCTATTCTTTGGAACTCTGCAGTCAAATGGGTCTGTCTTTCCTTTTCTCCTTTGCCTTTCGCTTCTCGTCTATTTGCAACTATTTGGAAGGAGGGGAAGGGATGAATTGAGAGAATAGTATGGAAACATAGGCATTACCTTATGTGAAATCGATGGCCAGTGTGGAGTTGCTGTATAACACAGGGAGCTCAACCTCGTGCTCTGTGACAACCTAGAGGGTTGAGGAGGTATGGAGGGAGCCTCAAGAAGGAGGGGACATATGTATACCTATGGGTGATTCATGTTGGGTGTGTGGCAGAAACTAGCACGGTATTGTAAAGCAGTTATATTCCATTTAAGTTCATTTAAAAAATAACCTGACAATGTCAAGAATGTGGAGCAACTAGAATTCTCAGATACTGCTGGTCAAACTGTTCATTGGTATAGGTACTTGGGAAAATAGTTTAGCATTGTCTATTAAAACTGAAGATATGTGCACTTATGATCCAACTCCTCCACTCTCACATATACACTGCAGAGAAGACTGAGTTTAAGAATATCCATCACAGCACTATTTATAATAACCAAATCTGGAAGTGTCTGAGCTTCCCTGGTAGCTCAGACAGTAAAGAATCCGCCTGCAGTGTAGGAGACTGGTGTTCAATCCCTGGGTCAGGAAGGCCCCCTGGAGGAGGAAATGGCAACCCACTCCAGTATTCTTGCCTGGAGAATCCCACTGACAGAGAAACCTGGCAGGCTACAGTCCATGGGGTTGCAAAGAGCCAGACACGACTAAGTGAGTAAGCATGCAGGCTGGGGTAGGGTAGATGTTGTCATTTATAATACCCAAATCTGGAGGTAATCAAAATATCTATTAACAATGGAATGAATTAATACATTGTGATACATTCATAAAATAAAATACTATACAACAATGAGAATTGTTGCTGTTTGCAATAGATAAATAATATTGAATAAAAGAAGACAGATATAAAAGAGTAATATACTCTGTGACTCGTTTATAAGACAGGAAGAAATATTCTATAGAGTGTTAGAAGTCAGCATTGTGCTTGCCCTCAGGGATTCAGGTAGTAACTAGGATTGTTGTTGTTTAGTCACTCAGTCGTGTCCGACTCTTTGCAACCCTGTGGACTGTAGCCCACCAGGCTCCTCTGTCTATGGGATTTCCCAGGCAAGAATACTGGAGTGAGTTGCAATTTCATACTCCTTAAAATGGTCCTTTTAGTGGTCAAATATAAGTGGCTTATTTTCTATTGGGTTCAAAAATAATTTTTAAAGATATCTTTTTATTTATTTGTCTACACCAAGTCTTAGTTGAGGCATGTGGAATCTAGCTCTCTGACCAGGAATTGAACCAAGGCCCCCTGCATTGGGAGCATGGAGCCATAGCCACTGGATCACCAGGGAAGTTCTCCCAAATAGTTTTTAAGTAAATTACATCTTTTATTCTTTTCTTTGGAACTTTCTTTGTAAAGTTTGTACCCACTTCCTACTTTGCCTCTCTTTTGTGGTCACTTTAGTTTTCCTAACCCATTGGACTATGAGTCAGCATCAAGCTAGTAGTTTGTCAAAGTAACAGCTGTAAGCATTTCAACTTTCCCATCCCATGACACATTTGATCATTTTCTTTCTTTTTCATGGCGGTTGATAAGGCCAGTCAACAGAGTATATCTCTTCTCGTAATTTGTTTTTTACTTAGAATCCTAATTAGCATAAAGACAGTTAAAAAGTCATTTCTATGTGGAATACTTACTACCAAGGTTGAGAGACACTATGTTTAACATTTAATTGGTTTATAGTGCTGTGAGGCTAGTCTTCAAGGTCATAAAAATCTTACTTATGAACATACCCATAAAAATGTTAACAGCTGTTTTAAAAACATCAAAGTTGCATTTTCTTCCTGAGCAATGAGGAGTTGTTACTTGCACAAAATACCAAGTTTAATATATCTTTAAGTGTTCTTTTGATTAGCAGAAGTAAACTTGACCCTTTCCCCAAGAACAAATGAGTTGCCTGCAAATGTGACTTCTTTTTATTCCCCTGACATCACGCCATGCACAAACCAATTTGCCAACCATTCAGATTATATTGACAAGACGTTAAGACTGACTTGTGAATCTGCTACAGCCTCACAGCCTCCTCTCATACAACAACTTGTTGGCTCGGTGCTCCATTGCCAATAAAGTACCTAACCCTGTATTGTCTCCTAACTTTCTCCCTTTCCCTAACCTCCTATCCACCACAACTCATTTTTTTTTTTACAGAAGCCAGAGTGACCATCTAAACATGTAAAATGCAATATTCTACTCTCTGTTTAAACTCTAAAAAAGGCTTTCTACACCTTTAGAATAAAATTCAGACACTCTACATGATCCACCCTCTAGCTCATAATCTTCTTATTCCTAGCTTAGCACTGGCCATTCTTTCTGTCTACAGTGCTCGGCCCACAGATTTTCCCATGGCCATATCAGTGTGAATTCAACTCAGTGGTTACAGATTGCAAGAGGCTTTCAAAGGAGATGCTTCACTCCCATGGCCAGGGTGTCCACAGATTGTAACTCAGTTTTATTTTGCCTGAAATTATTAATCACATGTTTCTGGACTTGATGTTTGCCCTCATCATTCTCACCCAATGCTAGATTATAAATTCTATTAAAGTAGTTTTTTTTTTTTTCATCTTGAATTCTGCCTGTTGCTTTTAAATAAAATAGTTCTGGTATGAGTGAATAAATACAACTAGTTTGATAAATGCTATTCCGCCTGCAATGTAGGAGACCTGGGTTCAATCCCTGTGTCGGGAAGATCCCCTGGAGAAGGGAATGGCTACCCACTCCAGTATTCTGGCCTGGAGAATTCCATGGACTGTATAGTCCATGGGGTCACAAAGAGTTGGACATGACTGAGCAACTTTCACTTCTCATCTCTTCTTCACTCTGGATATAGGTCCTCACTCAAAATTATCACTAACTTATTATCAATGCTTCATATTTCCTTAAAAAGGTAGTCATATATACAATCATACCTTTTACTATATTTCCATTGTATTTATTATTTGTGGATTAGTAACAGTGCCCTCAAAACTTATGGTTTAAAATAGCATTTTAATAGTTATCTCAGTTTCTGTGGATCAGAAAACTAGGAATGGCTTAGCTAGGTCCTCTGGCTCAGGGTCTCTCAGGCTGCAACCAGCCAAGGTATTGGCCAGGGCAGCCGTCCTCTCAAGGCTCCCCCAAAGTGTAAGTGTGTGCTTCCAGGCTTCCTCTGGCTATTGGAAGGATTCGCTTTCTCATAGGCAGTCAGACTGAAAGCCATATCAGACTGCCTATTTATTTATTTATTGGAGTATAGTTGCTTTATAATGTTGTGTTAGTTTCTGCTGTGCAACAAAGTGAATCATAGGGGGGTGTGTGTGTGTGTGTGTGTATATATATATATATATATATATATATCCCATATGTTTATGCTATGAATATATGTATGTCCCTTCCCTCTTGAGCCTCCTTCCCTCCCCCTATCCCACCCCTCTAGGTCATCGCAGAGCACTGAGCTGAGCTCCCTGTGCTCTACAGAAGCTTCCCACTAGCTGTCTAGTTTATTCATTGTAGTGTGTATATATTAATGCTACTCTCTCAATTCATCCCACTCTCTCCTTCCCCCTCAACTGTGTCCATAAATCCATTTTCTACATCTGTGTCTCTACTTCCAGCCCTGGAAATAGGTTCCTCAGTACCATTTTTCTAGATTCCAGATGGACTGCCTATTGGTGGAGGCTTAGTCCTTGTCATCTGGGCCTTTCCATGCAACAGCTCGTCACGTGGCAGTTTGCTTCAGCAGAGTGAGAAGATGAGAGAGAAGACAGGTTGAGCAACATAGACAGTAGATCATCTGGTAGCCAAATCTTGGAAATGACATGCCATCACTTTTGCTCTATTTTGTTTGTTACAAGTGAGTCACTAGGTCCAGCCCAAATTGAGGGGAAGGAGGTTTCTCTTGAATCCGAGGAGGCAAGGATCACTGGAAGCCAATTTAGCAGCTGCCTACCACAGCTCCATACCTCCATGTTTGTATACAATTTTGTCCCATTCCTTTTACTCTGTCTTGTTTTCCTGGAATTTTCTCCTCTTGGGTGCCAAAGCACTGGTCATCATGCTCACTTTGTGTCACTTGTCTCTGAGTTTATCCTTTCCAACTTAGAAATTTTGAGGGAAAAGTGTTAGTTTAAGATATATAGGAAGTTGGGAAAAATACCCCAGTCACAAAGCTTCAATAAAATATTGATATCAGAACAATGTGTACTAAGAGCTGGTTGTCATTAAAAGGCAGATATTATTTCATTCTTTCAAGAAATATTTTTTGAGTGACTGTGTGCTAGGCATTGTTCTAGATGTTAAGACACATCAGTGTAGGAAACAAACAAACAGAAAAGCTTGCTTTCAAGAACCTTTATAAACTGATATATTGGGTTGGCCAACAAGTTCATTTGGGGTTTTCTGTACCAGCTGCTGGTTAAAGCCGAACGAACTTTTTGGCCAACCCAAATAGAATGAAGATAGTAACAAGACATGGTAAGTGTTAGGGTGAAAGAAAGGGGATCTAATGTGCTAGGTTGAGAGGAGGGTGACATTTTACCTACCCTAGACCATCCTTCTTCCAATAAAACAAATTATATACCTTCCATTTTTCTCCTGAGCACATATTACTCTATTCTCATTGAGAAGATGCCCTTTGAACAAAGACCTGAAGGATCACCTGCAAATATCCCAGGAAGATTACCCAGGCAGGTGAAAGAGCAGGTACAAAGGAGAGACCAGGAGTGGTGTGTTTAAGGACAAAAAAGTTTAGTGTATCTGAAATGAGTGAAAAGGGGAAAGTGGATAAAGAGATAAGGTTGGAAAGAAGGGCCAGATCCTTCAAGGCCTTGCAAAACATTGTCAGAACTTCTATCTGTTTTTCCCTGTGAGTGATGTAGGGAGCTCTTTGGAGGATTTTGAACACAAAAGTGGATATGATCTATCATAATATTTTAACAGGGTTGTGTTGACTGCCATGTTGAGAATAGACTAACAGGGACTTGAAAAAAGAAGACAGACCATTTAAGCCAGAAAAGAGATGCTGGGGACTCAGACTGGAGCAGTAACAGTGGGAGTGAAGAAGTGTTGAGATCTTGGGTTTATTTTGAAAGCAAAGTTAACGTTCGTTAGAAGATTGGAATTGGATGGTATCCGTTGGAGAAAGGGAAGTCAAGGATGACTCTCAAGAACCTGGCCTGAACCAACAAAGTTGCCATAAACTGAGATGGGGTCAGTCAGTCCATGGAAGGAACATGTTTAGGGGAAGATCATTTAGGGGCTCCATTATAGACACATTAACTCTGAAAAGCTTACTAGCCATCTGAATGGAAATGCTGAACAGCAATAGTCTGAAATTCTGGACTTCTTGGACTCCAGAAGTCTGAACTTCTGGAAAAGAAGTTCACTCTAGGAATATATATTTGCAAGGAGTTAGCATCAGTTCAGTTCAGTTCAGTTGCTCAGTCGTGTCTGACTCTTTGTGACCCCATGAATCGCAGCATGCCAGGCCTCCCTGTCTATCACCAACTCCCGGAGTTCACTCACACTCACGTCCATCGAGTCAGTGATGCCATCCAGCCATCTCATCCTCTGTCGTCCCCTTCTCCTCCTGCCCCCAATCCCTCCCAGCATCAGAGTCTTTTCCAATGAGTCAACTCTTCTCATGAGGTGGCCAAAGTACTAGAGTTTCAGCTTTAGCATCATTCCTTCCAAAGAAATCCCAGGGCTGATCTCCTTCAGAATGGACTGGTTGGATCTCCTTGCAGTCCAAGGGACTCTCAAGAGTCTTCTCCAACACCACAGTTCAAAAGTGTCAATTCTTTGGCGCTCAGCCTTCTTCACAGTCCAACTCTCACATCCATACATGACCACAGGAAAAACCATAGCCTTGACTAGACGGACCTTAGTTGGCAAAGTAATGTCTCTGCTTTTTAATATGCTATCTAGGTTGGTCATAACTTTCTTCCAAGGAGTAAGCGTCTTTTAATTTCATGGCTGCAGTCACCATCTGCAGTGATTTTGGAGCTCCAAAAAATAAAGTCTGACACTGTTTCCACTGTTTTCCCATCTATTTCCCATGAAGTGACGGGACCGGATGCCATGATCTTCATCTTCTGAATGTTGAGCTTTAAGCCAACTTTTTCACTCTCGTCTTTCACTTTCATCAAGAGGCTTCTTAGTTCCTCTTCACTTTCTGCTATAAGGGTGGTGTCATCTGCATATCTGAGGTTCTTGATATTTCTCCCAGCAATCTTGATTCCAGCTTGTGTTTCTTCCAGTCCAGCGTTTCTCATGATGTACTCTGCGTAGAAGTTAAATAAGCAGGGTGACAATATACAGCCTTGACATACTCCTTTTCCTATTTGGAACCAGTCTGTTGTTCCATGTCCAGTTCTAACTGTTGCTTCCTGACCTGCATATAGGTTTCTCGAGAGGCATGTCAGGTAGTCTGGTATTCCCATCTCTCTCAGAATTTTCCACAGTTTATTGTGATCCACACAGTCAAAGGCTTTGGCATAGTCAATAAAGCAGAAATAGATGTTTTTCTGGAACTCTCTTGCTTTTTCCATGATCCAGCGGATGTTGGCAATTTGATCTCTGGTTCCTCTGCCTTTTCTAAAACCAGCTTGAACATCTGGAAGTTCATGGTTCACGTATTGCTGAAGCCTGGCTTGGAGAATTTTGAGCCTTACTTTAATAGCGTGTGAGATGAGTGTAATTGTGCGGTAGTTTGAGCATTCTTTGGCATTGCCTTTCCTTGGGATTGGAATGAAAACTGACCTTTTCCAGTCCTGTGATCACTGCTGAGTTTTCCAAATTTGCTGGCATATGGAGTGCAGCAGTTGACAGCATCATCTTTCAGGATTTGAAATAGCTCTACTGGAATTCCATCACCTCCACTAGCTTTGTTTGTAGTAATGCTTTCTAAGGCCCACTTGACTTCACGTTTCAGGATGTCTGGCTCTAGATGAGTGATCACACCATTGTGATTATCTGGGTCGTGAAGATCTTTTCTGTACAGTTCTTCTGTGTAGTCCTGCCACCTCTTCTTAATATCTTCTGCTTCTGTTAGGTCCAGACCATTTCTGTCCTTTATCGAGCCCATCTTTGCATGAAATGTTCCCTTGGTATCTCTAATTTTCTTGAAGAGATCTCTAGTCTTTCCCATTCTGTTGTTTTCCTCTGTTTCTTTGCATTGATCGCTGAAGAAGGCTTCCTTATCTCTTCTTGCTATTCTCTGGAACTCCGCATTCAGATGCTTATATCTTTCCTTTTCTCCTTGGCTTTTTGCTTCTCTTCTTTTCACAGCTATTTGTAAGGCCTCCTCAGACAGCCATTTTGCTTTTTTGCATTTCTTTTCCATGGGGATGGTCTTGATCCCTGTCTCCTGTACAATGTCATGAACCTCCGTCCATAGTTCATCAGGCACTCTATCTATCAGATCTAGTCCCTTAAATCTATTTCTCACTTCCACTGTATAATCATAAGGGATTTGATTTAGGTTATACCTAAATGGTCTAGCAGTTTTCCCTACTTTCTTCAATTTGAGTCTGAATTTGGTAATAAGGAGTTCATGATCTGAGCCACAGTCAGCTCCCGGTCTTGTTTTTGCTAACTGTATAGAGCTTCTCCATCTTTGGCTGCAAAGAATATAATCAATCTGACTTTGGTGTTGACCATCTGGTGATGTCCATGTGTTGTGTTGTTGGAAGAGGGTGTTTGCAATGACCAGTGCATTTCCTTGGCAAAACTCTATTAGTCTTTGCCCTGCTTCATTCCGCATTCCAAGGCCAAATTTGCCTGTTACTCCAGATGTTTCTTGACTTCCTACTTTTGCATTCCAGTCCCCTATAATGAAAAGGACATCTTTTTTGGGTGTTAGTTCTAAAAGGTCTTGTAGGTCTTCATAGAACCATTCAACTTCAGCTTCTTCAGCATTACTGGTTGGGGCATAGACTTGGATTACAGTGATATTGAATGGTTTGCCTTGGAAACAAACAGAGATCATTCTGTTGTTTTTGAGATTGCATCCAAGTACTGCATTTCGGACTCTTTTGTTGACCATGATGGCTACTCCATTTCTTCTGAGTGATTCCTGCCCACAGTAGTAGATATAATGGTCATCTGAGTTAAATTCACCCATTCCAGTCCATTTTAGTTCGCTGATTCCCAGAATGTCGACGTTCACTCTTGCCATCTCTTGTTTGACCGCTTCCAATTTGCCTTGATTCATGGACCTGACATTCCAGGTTCCTATGCAATATTGCTCTTTACAGCATCGGACTTTGTTTCTATCACCAGTCACATCCACAGCTGGGTATTGTTTTTGCTTCATTCTTTCTGGAGTTATTTCTCCACTGATCTCCAGTAGCATATTGGACACCTACTGACCTGGGGAGTTCCTCATTCAGTATCCTATTATTTTGCCTTTTCATACTGTTCATGGGGTTCTCAAGGCAAGAATACTGAAGTGGTTTGCCATTCCCTTCTCCAGTGGACCACATTCTGTCATACAGAAGATAAAGCAATAAGACTAGATGAAGGTACACAGAAAATATAAGAGGTGAAAATAAAAGCATCAGAGTGAAAAGCACAAGTCTTCAATCAGCTCTGTGCTCAAACTAGGTCCAGTGACTAGGAGCATGGGAGCCCTTTCCTGCCAAATGGATAGCTGGGCTGCTCCCAGGAGGAGGGTCCTGCTTGTTGAGATTTCTTTTCACCAGCATCAAGATGACTTAAATCAGAACTCCTTCTTCCCTTCCACTAGGGAAGCCTCAAGGTAAGCTCTGCTTCACAATTGGATTTCAAGAAAGCCTACTCTTTCCTTTCCCCAGCATGGGCCATCTGCTTCCTCTGTATAGAAGGTTCTCAGGCCTTAGTGTACATAATAATCCCCAGGAAAGCTTGGACTTGCTTACCTCCAGAGAGTTTCATTCTGTAGATGAAGCTAGAAATCTTCATTCTTAGCAAGTGCTGAAATTAATGAGCGTGCTCCTTATTGAGAAAGCTAAATCAGCATAAAAAATACTAAACATTCTGTTACTGTAGAAAGCTTACATATTCATAGAGGCTATTGACCTTAGCTTTCTGATGATTCTGTGGTTACTTCCTAAAAACTGTCATAGATCTTTAAGCTTCAAACTGTACAGAACCAGTTAAGAAGCTGCTTGAAAATATACATAGAAAACTTAAATACTCTGACTCTATTATTTTTTTTCTTTTTTCTTTTTTTATTTTTTTGTTTTTAATTTTTACTTTATTTTACTTTACAATACTGTATTGGTTTTGCCATACATTGACATGAATCTGCCACGGGTGTATACGAGCTCCCAATCCTGAATCCCCCTCCCACCTCCCACCCCGTATCATCTCTCTGGATCATCCCCATGCCCCAGCCCCAAGCATCCTGTATCTTGTATTGAACATAGACTGGCGCTTCGTTTCTTACATGATAGTATACATGTTTTGATGCCATTCTCCCAAATCATCCCACCCTCTCCCTCTCCCTCACAGTCTAAAAGTCCGTTCTATACATCTGTGTCTCTTTTGCTGTCTTGCATACAGGGTCATCATTACCATCTTTCTAAATTCCATATATATGTGTCAGTATACTGTATTGGTGTTTTTCGTTCTGGCTTACTTCACTCTGTATAATCGGCTCCAGTTTCATCCATCTCATTAGAACTGATTCAAATGTATTCTTTTGAATGGCTGAGTAATACTCCATTGTGTATATGTACCACAGCTTTGTTATCCATTCATTTGCTGATGGGCATCTAGGTTGTTTCCATGTCCTGGCTATTATAAACAGTGCTGCAATGAACATTGGGGTACATGTGTCTCTTTCAATTCTGGTTTCCTTGGTGTGTATGCCCAACAGTGGGATTGCTGGGTCATAAGGCAGTTCTATTTGCAATTTTTTAAGGAATCTCCACACTGTTTTCCATAGTGGCTGTACTAGTTTGCATTCCCACCAACAGTGTAAGAGGGTTCCCTTTTCTCCACACCCTCTCCAGCATTTATCGCTTATAGACTTTTGGATCGCAGCCATTCTGACTGGTGTGAAATGGTACCTCATTGTGGTCTTGATTTGCATTTCTCTGATAATGATGTTGAGCATCTTTTGAAAAAATATCCACTATTATTTTCAGAGAGTCTTGGAGCATGCAGTTCATGTCTAAAGACTGTTGTGGTAGAGACATCTCTGTTCTTCCATATCTAAATTTCCTCTCCTTCAAATATAGGAGAACATTCCACCTTGGGTTTTGGCCAGTTAGTTTTGGCCAAAACTAATTTTGGCCAATTAGTTTTGGCCAATGAATTGTGAACAGGCATATTAGGTGTCACTTTCAGACCAAAGTATTTCACAGCCAGTGTTTGACTTTCTAGGATTTTCTTCCTCGCAACAGCAGTTGTAGAGAAGGTCTCATGTTGAATTGATGGAGATGGAAGATCAAAACAGCCTGCATCTTTGCTCATCTCATGGCATTGTTTACCATGGAGAGTCTCCAGATCTTCATCAGATTTTGTGACTGAAAATAAATTTTGTGTTAAGCCACTGAGATTTATCTTTATTTGTTTGTTACCATGGCCTAAGTTTATCCTATCCTGACTCATCACCTGCCAGTATATCACAGGGTCTCTATAAAAGTATAGAACTGGAAGAGATTTGATTACTGCAAGTTTCTAACTCTGATTTTCAAACTTCTTACCCCATATTGAAGTGCCTTCTTGCTATACAAACAAGTAACTTGACTCTCATGCAACAACTCATCATCTTGCTCAAGTCTGCAATTTCAAATTATTCTCTAAATATAAAAGGAAATTTGGTTGCATGCATGTTCCAAATAATTCTACTTTATGTATATTATGAAATAGAAACAGAGTGCATCACATTTTTCAGACACTACTTTCTTTAGGAGCCCATTCACCTCCTCACCTTCTTTCCTACTTTCTGTTTTGCACAGACTGGACTGTAAAACATTTTCCTTTGCTGCCCCCATATCAATTCAGTTCAGTTCAGTCACTCAGTCGTGTCTAACTTTTTGTTACCCCATGGACTGCAGCATGCCAGGCTTCCCTGTCCTTCACCAATACCTGGAGTTCACCCAAACTCATGTGCATAGTCAGGGATGCCATCTAACCACCTCATCCTCTGTTGTCCCCTTCTCCTCCTGCCTTCAATCTTTCCCAGCATCAGGGACTTTTCTAGTGAGTCAGTTCTTTGCGTCAGGTGGCCAGTGTATTGGAGTTTCAGCTTCAGCATCGGTCCTTCCAATGAACATTCAGGACTGATTTCCTTTAGGATGGACTGGTTTGATATCCTTGCAGTCCAAGGGGCTCTCAAGAGTCTTCTATAACACCACAGTTCAAAAGCATCAATTTTTCAGCACTCAGCTTTCTTCATGGTCCAACTGTCACATCCATACAAGACTACTGGAAAAACCATAGCTTTGCCTAGACAGATCTTTGTCAGCAAAGTAATGTCTCTGCTTTTTAATATGCTCTGTAGGCTGGTCATAGCTTTTCTTACAAGGAACAAGCATTTTTTTAATTGCATGGTTGAAGTCACCATCTGCAGTGATTTTGAAGCCCAAGAAAATAAAGTCTATCACTGTTTCCGCTGTTTCCCCATCTATTTGCCATGAAGTGATGGGACCAGATGCCATGATCTTTGTTTTCTGAATGTTAAGTTTTAAGCCAGCTTTTTCACTCTCCTCTTTCACTTTCATCAAGAGGCGCTTTAGTTCTTCTTCACTTTCTGCCATACGGATGGTGTCATCTGAATATCTGAGTTTATTGATACTTCTCCTGGCAATCTTGATTCCAGCTTGTGCTTCATCCAGCCTGGCATTTTGCCTGATATACTCTGCATGTAAGTTAAATAAGCAGGGTTACAGCCTTGACATACTCCTTTCCCAATTTGGAACCAGTCTGTGTTTCCATGTCCAGTTCTAACTGTCACTTCCTGACCTGCATACAGATTTCTCAAGAGGCAGGTCAGGTGGTCTGGTATTCCCATCTCTTGAAGAATTTTCCACAATTTGTTGTGATCCACACAGTCAAAGGCTTTGGTGTAGTCAGTAAAGCAGAAGTAGATGCTTTTCTGGAACTCTCTTGCTTTTTCTAGGATCCAATGGATGTTGGCAATTTGATCTCTGGTTCCTCTGCCTTTTCTAAATCCAGTTTATACATCTGGAAGTTCTTGGTTCACATACTGTTGAAGCCTGCCTTGAAGAATTTTGAGCATTGCTTTGCTAGCGTGTGAGATGAGTGCAATTGTGCAGTAGTTTGAACATTCTTTGGCATTGCCCTTTTGGGAGGATTGGAATGAAAACCGACCTTTTCCAGTCCTGTGGCCACTGCTGAGTTTTCCAAATTTGCTGGCATATTAAGTGTAGCACTTTCACAGCATCATCTTTTAGGATTTGAAATAGCTCAGCTGGAATTCCATCACCTCCACTAGCTTTGTTCATAGTGATACTTTCTAAGGCCCACTTGACTTCACACTCCAGGATGTCTGGCTCAGGGTGAGTGATCACACCAGTGAGTTTATCTGGGTCATTAAGATCTTTTTGTATAGTTCTTTGTATTCTTGCCACCTCTTCTTAATATCTTCTGCTTCTGTTAGGTCCATACCATTTCTGTCCTTTATCGAGCCTATCTTTGCATGAAATGTTCCCTTTGTATCTCTAGTTTTCTTGAAGAGATCTCTAGTCTTTCCCATTCTATTTCTTCCCTCTATTTCTTCGCATTGATCATTGAGGAAGACTTTCTTATCTCTCCTTGCTATTCTTTGGAACTCTGCATTCAGATGGGTATGTCTTTCCTTTTCTCCTTTACACAGCCTCTGTGACTAAAGGCTCAAACCTAATATGTACACGGCAAGTTTTAATACCCCATGGTGAGAGGTATGCATAATTCATGTCTCATTTGTGCCTGTTACCTCGCCCACTAAAGGCACTCAATGAATATTGTTGAACTGAACCTAACTGCTTGAATCATGTGTATAAAGGATGTATGCAGCTGCCCAAATGGCATCTGTTTCTAACTCATACCCTAGATTGCATGCTTAAATTTTTAAAATTGAGATATATTTGTTTTACAATATTGTGATAGTTTCTGCTGTACATTGAAGTGATCAGCCATAAGTATACATATATCCTTTCCCTCTTCCTATCCCACCCCTCTAGGTTATCACACAGCACTGACCTCAACTCCCTGTTCTATACAGAAGCTTCCCACCATAGATCTGTCTTACCCATGGTAAGGTATATATATCAATCCCAATCTCCAACTCATACCCTTGAGAAAAGAGATAGCTTCTCTGGATTCTCAGGGGCAGCTCTCATTCCAGACCTCAGATAAAGTCCCAAGTTTCCCTGGTGATATTCATAAGATACCCTTGTTCTTAAAAGGAATATTAGCAGTTGTTAAAGACAAGCGATCCTGGTTGATTGCTCCAGAGCAATGCGTCAAAAGATTCATAAAAGTATAGAGAATGCAGTCACATTTTAAAGCAGTCACCATATGCAATAAATACAGTCTGATTGCTAATTCGGGAAATTTCTATTATCCATCTTCTGAAAATGAATTGGAAATCAAGTTTTATAGGCATCCTAATTTTATTTGATTAGTATAAGAACGAAAAGTACGAGTTAATGGTGTATTACCATTCCCATGTACTGGAAAGATGTGTTAATAAAATATAATTGTCATGTATTCCATACATTAATATGAACCATATGTGAAAATTTGATGTGCTTGTCTGCTCTATAAAACATCTTAAACAGGCCTTTATTGATATTTTACAGTTAATTCAGAGATCTCAACCACGGCCAAGAAGAGTAACTTGATTTTTGCATCACTATCTTCCTTTCTGCAAAGTGAGTATCATTGCAGTTTGAGAGCAGAGAACATTTTTTTCTAAACTGTGTTTTATAGGACACTACTGATCTTCGAGATGTTAATAGGACCCTGTGAACAAAAATTTTAGAAATGGTAGGTAATAGTTTTTCTCTTTGCAAGACTTCTGCGAGTCTTTACCATATATTATGTACAGGGCTGATTTATGCACTGCTTTCCTGGTGGCTGAGATGGTAAAGAATCTGCCTGCAATGCAGAAAACCAGGGTTCAATTCATGAGTCGGGAAGATCTCCAGGAGAAGGCAGTGGCAACCCACTCCAGTATTTTTGTCCAAAGAATCCCTGGACAGAGGAGCCACAAGGTTGCAAAGAATTGGACATGACTGAAGATTTATCCACTAGGCACTATAGGCACAGTGCCTAAGATCCACAATACTTTTAGGAGCACACAAAAATCTTTTTATGTCTTTTCAAATAAGAAAAATGAAAAGATAATAATGAATCCAGCCTGGATTACTTTACAATGAAGTGAAGTAAAGTGAAGTAAAAGTCGCTCAGTTGTGTCCAACTCTGCGACCTCATGGACTGTACAGTCCATGGGATTCTCCAGGCCAGAATGCTGGAGTGGGTAGCCTTTCCCTTCCCCAGGGGATCGTCCCAACTCAGGGATCAAACTCAGGTCTCCCACATTGCAGCCGGATTCTTTACCAGCTGAGCCACAAGGGAAGCCCACAGTCATAAGCAATATTTTAGTAATTTTCTATGGAGAAAGTAGCCCACAAAGTCAAAAGTATCTAGAGTCCACAAATATCATACTGTAGCCCTGGTTAAGATTCTCTAGAAGATGTGATGTGCAGGATTTTCCAGCAGTTACTTTTGCATGAGTATCTATTTGTAGAGTTTCTCAGAGGACAAGCATTAAGAACACATAGAAATATTTATGTACTGAAATGAACACTGGAACAAGAGTTACAAGAATTAATTTTAGCGATATCTGCTACTAAGTAACCATGCTACTTTGAGTAAGCCATGAAACATCTCTGGGTCCTAGACTTTTTTTAAAATATCTAACTACCTACCTACTTATCTACCTATCTATCTATCTGTCTGTCCATCTGCACTGGGTCTTAGTTGCAGCATGTGGGATCTAGTTCCTTGACTAGGGATTGAACCTGGATTCCTTTTTTTGGTTTCATGGAATTTTAGCCACTGCCCACCAGGGACGTTCATCCTAGACTGTTAAGAGACAAAGTGATGGCATTCAACTGGATGTGTCAACTATGCCTTGCAGCTCAGAAGGAATATGATTTTATATTATTTGTATCCTCATATGGTTTGTTGATTTTTTAAAAGCTTACACACATAGGTTAGAACACACAACTTTCAAAGAAAAGAGTACTATTCTGGATTGAAAGTTAGAAATAAAAGCTTTAGCCCTACTTTTGGCCTTAAATCACTTCTACCAATAACAAAATCCTCCAAAGGTTTGTCTCTCAAACAAGAAAAAGAATAAGAAAAATGAGAATGTTTCTATCTTTAGTATGTTTTCTCCTCAGGTACATGGCAATTAAATTGAGAATCTTCTCTTCTCGTGATGGGGCCTGTGGTGGGGAGGTTGACCAAGAGAGAAAAGGCGAATTTGTCTTCTGTGTTTCAAGTTTGTGTGACTCCTTGGCTGGTTGTACTACCAACTTATCTTTTTTTTTCAATTTTATTTATTTTTGGCTGTGCTGGGTCTTTGCTGCTGCAAGAGTTTTTCTTGAGTTTTGGTGAGTGGGGGCTGCTCTAGTTGCAGTGCACAGGTTTCTCATTGCTCCTGGCCTGTGGGCTTCAGTAGTTGCAGCCCATGGACTCTAGAGCAGCAGTTGTGGTGCATGGGCTTAGTTGCCCTGTGGCATGTGGGATCTTCCCGACCCAGGGACTGAACCCATGTCTCCTGCATTGGTAGGCGGTTTCTTTACCACTGAGCCACCAGGGAGCCACCAACTTATCATTTTGACAGGTTGAATTTTTTTTTTCAAATAACAAAAAAGAGATGGAGTACAGATGATTCTGTTTGCATGCTAAGTTGCTTCAGTTGTGTCTGACTCTTTGCGACCCTATGGACTGTAGCCCACCAGGCTTCTCTATCCATGGGATTCTCCAGGCAAGAATACTGGAGTGGGTTGCCATGTCCTCCTCCAGGGAATCTTCCCTACCCAGGGATCGAACCTAGGTTTCCTGCATTACAGGTAGATTCTTTACTGTCTGAATCATGAGAGAAGCCCTATGGTTCAATGCGTGAGTCTAAAATTCAGGAGAGAGGTCAGGTCTGGTGTCTTCTATTTGGGAATCTCTTGTCTAGTGGAAGTAGTTCAAACTGAAAAAATGAAAGTGAAGTCGCTCAGTCCTGTCCGACTCTTTGCGACCCCATGGACTGTAGCCTACCAGATTCCTCCTTGCTGCTACTGCTGCTAAGTTGCTTCAGTCATGTCCGACTCTGTGCAACCCCATAGATGGCAGCCCACCAGGCTCCCCTATCCCTGGGATTCTCCAGGCAAGAACACTGGAGTGGGTTGCCATTTCCTTCTCCAATGCATGAAAGTGAAAAGTGAAAGTGAAGTCACTCAGTCATGTCCGACTCTTAGTGACCCCATGGACTGCAGCCTACCAGGCTTCCCTGTCCCTGGGATTCTCCAGGCAAGAACACTGGAGTGGGTTGCCATTTCCTTCTCCAATGCATGAAAGTGAAAAGAGAAAGTGAAGTCATTCAGTCATGTCCAACTCTTAGCGACCCCATGGACTGCAGCCTACCAGGCTCCCCTGTCCCTGGGATTCTCCAGGCAAGAACACTGGAGTGGGTTGCCATTTCCTTCTCCAATGCATGAAAGTGAAAAGTGAAAGTGAAGTCACTCAGTTGTGTCCGACTCTTAGCGACCCCATGGACTGCAGCCTACCAGGCTCCTCTGTCCATGGGATTCCCCAGGCAAGAATACTGGAGTGTGTTGTCATTGCCTTCTCCAAGGGATCTTCCCAACCCAGGGATTGAACCCAGGTCTCCTGCATTGTAGACAGACGCTTTACTGTCTGAGCCACCAGGGAAGGAGTAGAATAAGAAAAATCCTAGGGAATAAGAGAGAAAGGTAATGAATTTAGGATCTAAGTGTAGGGAACATCAACTTTAAGGGGTAGTTATAGGAAAATAAAGTCCTAAATATGAGATTAAACACACACACACACAAAGCAGATAAATACAAGGAAAACTAGAAGAGGATATTATCAGGAAATAGAACAGAGGATATTTTTGTGGTCAGGCCCCTCAAGATGAGTGTTGTTTTGCTCTCTGTCCACCACCACCCCCTGCTTGACTAGTGCCTTCTTGACCTGTGTCTAACTGCAAAGTTCTGACTTTGCCCCATATTTGCCCCCAGGCCCCAGCTGGAGATTGTTCTCATCCCTCTTGAGATGAGGCGGTAAGGGGTGTGCCATCTACTGGTTTCCCTGGTAACTAATGAGCCCATCTGAGGTCAATTCCGTTGTAACTGGTAATCTCCTCTCCTCTCTCCCACCCCTGGGAACAAAGACTGCCTGGCGATCCTGTCTCCTGCGCTCGCTGAAGTGTCACTCCAGGACCTTGCTTCAGACAGGTAAGCTCCTCCATCCATTAAGCCAGTGATGTCTCTGTTGCTGACTTTGGGCCCTTTCTTTGGTCTGGAAGCTGGACAAGCACAGCTTCAAAGAAGATTATAAACAAAGAACATTATAATGGATATAGAGCAGAAAGTTTGAGAACAAGCCCTTATACTCACTGCAAGTGAGACATGAGTCACTCCAGCTTTGCTGGGAGGCAGCTCAGCATTGTGCAGCCAAGCCTAGAGAATATTTATACGCTTGCACACAGTAATTTTTTTTCAATAATTCTAATGAGATAATCCAAAAGAAATGGTCAAAGACTTATGTAGTAGGAGGTATATAGTAATTTTAGTTACAATAGAAAAGATTTAAAATATGGGTGAAATATCTAGTAGTAGAAAAATGGCTAATATATGGCAATTCATCCACTTTATAGAATATTATGCAGCAGTTTATAATCATTTTCAAAAATATTTAAGGATATGGGTTATATAAAAAGCAGGTAAAACCTCCTATACAGAATTGTGCCTGTATTTATCTATATCTATGTATTTATATCTGTATCTTTGCATATTTATATACTTCAAAATATTAACAGTGGTTATCACCAATTAGTGCCGTAGGGTGCAGCATGCTTGGGGCTGGTGCATGCGGATGACCCAGAGAGATGTTGTGGGGAGGGAGGTGGGAGGGGGGTTCATGTTTGGGAATTAAAGATTTAATTAATTAAATCTTTAATTAAATCTTTAATTAAAGATTTAATTCATGTAAGAATTAAAGATTTTAAAATTTAAAAAATTTAAAAAAATTAAAAAATTTTAAAAAAAGATGATGTTATTTTTCTTCTTTGTACTTTCCTAGATTTTCCACATATACTGTAATTGCTATGGTATGAATAATGTGTCCCTCCAAAATTCATATGTTGAAATTCTAACCCCCAAAGTGATGGTGTTAGAAGTTGGGGCCATTTGGGAGGTGGTCAAGTCCCTAGGGTGGAGCCCTTGAGAATGGGATCAAAGCTTTATGTAATAAAAGAAGTTTCAGAGCTCTCCCTGCCGCTTCCACCAGGGGAGGATCCAGTGACAAGTCTACAGCCTGGAAGAGGGTCTTCACCTGACCACTGGGCACCTTGATCTCAGACTTTCAGCCTCCAGCACAGTGAGTAATGAATTTCTGTTGTTCAGAGTTGACCCAGACTGTGGTATTTTGTTATAGCTCTGAGTAGAATAAAACAGTAATGAACAAGCACTGCTTTTATTATCAGGAAAAAAAAACACGCAAGATTACGCTTTGAAAGGAGAAAGCAATTAGCAGAGTCAAAGAGCGAAATCTGGTTACATAAAGCTGGAAGATGTGTGTTAGATTTGGCAATTAGGTCATTATGTATCTTAGGGAAAAGCTTCAGTAGAGGAATGTGGAAGGAGGATTTCAGAACTCAAGGAGTAAAACTGAGGTGAAAAGATTTTTTTAAGAAAAGCCAGTTTTTCTGTGATTTCAAAAGAGCAGAAAATGGAGGAACAGAAGCTTGATGAGAGTTGACTAGGACGCAGGTGTGAGAGCCTTTTAAAATGAAAAGGTCTTCAGGTGTTTATGGGCTGAGGGGAGGATCCAGTAAAGAGGCCGAGGAAGAGATGACTGACAGGGCAAGGACAGGGCGGATACAGAGGGAGATTGAGATGGGCCACTGGCATGGGTTGGCCTTGAACCGGTAAGGGACGTTGCTGACTTCCAGAGTGAAGGAAAGAAAGTAAAAAGCAATGAATATAGATATGTTTACAGAGAAATTGAGTGAGACCTCCCTGATGACCTCAATTTTTCCACTGATGTAAAGGCAAGGTCACCTGCTGGGAATGAAATCAGCAGTTGTTTGGAGGAAGGACTTAGGGTAAGTTTGGGGACTTTTGCTGATGGGAATCGAAAAGAGAGCTGAGTAAAGTGACTGGAAGGTTCCCTGGGAAGCCACCCCTTTTGCAGACAGTAAATGTGTGTGGAGCCATCATGTGTGAAAATTTTAAAATTGAACAGAGTGAAGCTATCAGATGCGAATAAGTTGATGAGGAAGATAGAAATCAGGAAGTTGTGTTCAAGTGGAGCAGGTACTAAGCCCTGACAAGATTGAGGGTGTGGGTTTTTGAATAAGGAGCTAAAGGCATTGCAAGGCCTTTAAGTTGGATGATCTATGTCCATGAATGTTAAAATCTCCTAGAATTATGTGAGGAGAGGAAGACTGTGAGTTGGGCCTTTGGTGAATAAATGGATAACCAGTTGGCAAGTAGATTGGCCACATATTAGAATGGCTCAAGGATGGAATATGAATTGTAGTGAATCTCTAAAGAGAATGCAGTTTTCAGGGAGCTCAGCTGAGTGCTCTCTGATGACCTAGATGGGTACGATTGCAGTGGATGGGGAGAGTGTGGACAGAGGTCCAAGAAGGAGGGATATATGTATATGTATAGCTGTACAGCAGGAACTAACACAACATTGTAAAGCATTATACTCCAGTAAAGTTACAAAACAAACAAACAAACATAGAATGCGATTTTACAAGAGGATGGAAAAATCATGTTCAGAAGCAACATTGACAGTCTGTTGAAATGCCAGCTTACCTCTTGGATTCACTGCTCAAGGAGTGAGAGACCTGGCAGCCTCTCTGCTATAATGAACTAAACAGGAGAAAGTAAGGTGCTTGGGAAGGGGCTAGATATAATTAAGGCATAAAGAGAGAGAGCTTGTTTCCCCCAAATTTAAGATGGATAGGAGTTTGATAACAATAGAATGAAGTTTTCAAAAGGACCCACGGTTGAATGGGGTCAGTAGTTACAGGAATCAGGAAAAGAAAACAGGCAATGGCAAGAAGGTAAAGATCTATATAGGAGAGAACAAAAAGAGGCTTATTGTTCAGAAGTAAACCAGGGAGTATGTAGGGGCAAAGAACTGGCCTTAGATGCTCTGAATTTGTACCAAGTGGTTTGGGGGCCAGAACTAGGTGATTCCCAGGCAATATCTGCCTCAGTGAGATGGTGAGTAAAGCCACATATGCATATATTAAAAAACTATGATATATATTTTTTTTGCCATTTTACTAGAAATTTTTTATTTATTTATTTTTTTATTTTTTAATTTTTTTCCCAAACATGAACCCCCCTCCCACCTCCCTCCCCACAACATCTCTCTGGGTCATCCCCATGCACCAGCCCCAAGCAAGCTGCACCCTACGTCAGACATGGACTAGCGATTCAATTCTTAAACATGGGGGGAAGAAAGTGTTTTTCTTCATTATAAAAAAGGCTCTGTGTGTGTGTGTCCATGCTCAGTTGCATCCAACTCTTTGCAACCCCATGGACTTTAGCCCACCAGGCTCCTCTGTCCATGTGAATTTCCCAGGCAAGAAAACAGAAGTGGGTTGCCATTTCTTCTTCCAGGGGATCTTCCCAACCCAGGAATCACACCTGTGTCTTCTGCATGGCAGGTGGGTTCTTAATACCACTGAGCCACCTGGGAAACCCAAAAAGAATTCTGGTATAGCCTAATACTAGATTTCTGCTTATTAGGAGCTACAGAATCATTAAAAGTTATTTCAGAAACCTCAAATGTATGTTCAGGATTGATACTGAGGTCATATTTATTAAATATGTAATCAAGCAAAATACTCATGATTTTTGAAGAGCTGAATTTAGGTGGTGGTTTTATTTCCTAATGGAATGAAATCAATACCTGTTTGTTTTTTCCCAAGATATTTAACTTAGGAAGAAATAATCAGTCTTATAAACAGATTTTTATGCCCAATAGCTGCACCCTGTTCTATTCTTCTGTTTGGAAAGTGCCTGCCTCACTTTTCCAGGCTCCCTTGCGGCTGTGACCTGGACGTGTGACCTGGGCCTGGCCTATGAGCTGTGTACACACACCAGACTTCAAATCAGTAGCTAGAGATGTGAAGAAGCTGAGACTAAGGCATTTCTCTCTGGCAGTAATAGGGGAATGCAGCATTATGAGTCTGTTGGCAAAAGTTCAGTGTTGACTGTGCAAACTATGGGGTCTGGTATACAGCATGACTGAAACAGTGTTCTCCTGGTACTAGTTCCATAGTGTGATGTTGGCTGCATTTCAACCCATGTGGCCCTCCTATCTCCTTGCCTTTTCCTGAGCCTATTACTCAAATTCTCCCAGTGATTTTATGGCCTACTAAATGGTCTTTCAGTAAATTCCTTTCTTCTTAAATCTGCCAGAATTGGCTTCTGGTACTTTGAACAATAAACCCTGGTTGAAGCTTAAATTCCTACCACCAATTCTGAGTATTTTGAATGCAAGCTTACCCTATCACCCAGCAATTCCACTCCTAGGTATAAGTTGAACAGAAATGCATACATTTATTGTACTGAAATGTTTATAGCATCATTATAATACAAGATCGGAGAAGGCAATAGCACCCCACTCCAGTACTCTTGCCTGGAAAATCCCATGGACGAAGGAGCCTGGTAGGCTGCAGTCCATGAGGTCGCTAAGAGTTGGACACGACTGAGTGACTTCACTTTCACTTTTCACTTTCATGCATTGGAGAAGGAAATGGCAACCCACTCCAGTGTTCTTGCCTGGAGAATCCCAGGGACAGGGGAGCCTGGTGGGCTGCTGTCCATGGGGTCACACAGAGTTGGACATGACTGAAGCGACTTAGCAGCTTAGCAGCAGTATAATACAAGATAAAAACTGAAAGCAATGCAAAAACATCAACATTTAAATTTTTGTATTTTATACAGGGGTTAAGTTGATTTACAATCTTGTTTCCAGGTGTATAGCAAAGTGATTCTGTTATACATAATCTCTTTTTTCAGATTCTTTTCCCATATAGATTATTACAGAGTATTTAGTAGACTTCCCTATGCTACACAGTAGGTCCTTGTTGATTATTTATTTTAAATATAGTAGTGTGTATATGTTAATTTCAGACTCCTGATTTATCCCTCCCCCGACCTTTTCCCTTTGATAACCACAAATTTGTTTTCAAAATCTGTGAGTCTGTTTCTGTTTGGTATATGAGTTCATTTGTATCATCTTTTTAGATTCCACATATAAGTTATATCACATGATATTTGTCTTTCTCTGGCTGAGTTACATCACTGAGCATGATAATGTGTAGGTCCATCCATGTTGCTGCAAATGTATTTCGTTTTTTTAAATAATGTTGTTCAGTCGCTAAGTCGTATCCAACTCTTTGTGAATCATGAACTGGAGCATGCCAGGCTCCTCTGTCCTCCACTATCTTCTTGAATTTGCTCAAATTCATGTCCATCGAGTCGGTGATGCTGTCTAACCATCTCATCCTCTGCCGCCGCCACCTCCTCCTTTTGCCTTCAATCTTTGTCAGCATCAGGATCTTTTCCAGTGAGTCAGTTCATCTCATCAGCTGCCCAAAGTATTACAGCTTCAGCATCAGTCCTTCCAGTGAATATTCAGGACTGATTTCCTTTAGGATTGACTGGTTGGATCTCCTTGCAGTCCAAGGGACTCTCAAGAGTCTTCTCCAACACCACAGTTCGAAAGCATCAATTCTTTGGCGCTCAGCCTTCTTCATGATCTGACTCTCTTGTCTGCACATGACTTCTGGAAAACCACAGCTTGGATTTTACAGACCTTTGTTGGCAAAGAGATGTCTCTGTTTTGAATATGATGTCTAGGTTTGTCATAGCTTTTCTTTCAAGGAGCAAATGTCTTTTAATATTATGGCTGCAGTCACCATCTGCAGTGATTGTGAAGCCCAAGAAAAAAAATCTGTCACTGCTTCCACTTTTCCCCTTCTGTTTGTCATGAAATGACAGGACCTGATACCATGATCTTAGTTTTTTGAATGCTGAGTTTCAAGCCAGCTTTTTCACTCTCCTCTTTCACCTTCATCAAGAGGCTCTTTAGTTCTTCACGTTCTGACATTAGAGTGGTATCATCTGCATATCTGAGGTTGTTAATATTTCTCCTGGCAATCTTGATTCCAGCTTGTGCTTCATCCAGCCCAGCATTTCAAATGATGTGTTCTGCATAGAAGTTAAATAAACATGGTGATAGTATACAGCCTTGTCATACTCCTTTCTCAATTTTGAACCAGTCAGCTGTTCTGTGTCCAGTTCTGACTGTTGCTGCTTGACCTGTGTATAGGTTTCTCAGGAGACAGGTGAGATGGTCTGGTAATCCCATCTCTTTAAGAATTTTCCACAGTTTGTTGTGATCCACATAGTCAAAAGCTTTAGCATAGTCAATGAAGCAGAAGTAGATGTTCTTCTTGAATTCCCTTGTTTTCTCAACATTATCTCCACATATGTTGGCAGTTTGATCTCTGATTTGTCTGCCTCATCAAAACCCAGCTTGTACATCTGGGAATTCTCAGTTCATGTACTGCTGAAGCCTAGCTTGAAGAATTTTGAGCATAAACTTGCTAGCATGTGAAATGAGTGCAATTGCAGAGTAGTTTGAATATTCTTTGCCATTGCCTTTTCTGGGGGATTGGAATGAAAACTGACCTTTTACAATCCTATGGCCACTGTAGGATTTTCCAAATTTGCTGGCATATTGAGTGCAGCACTTTAACAGCATCATCTTTTAGAATTTTAAATATCTCAGTTGGAATTTCATCACCTCCACTAGCTTTGTTCATTGTAATGCTTCCTTAAGGCCCATTTGACTTCACACTCCAGTATGCCTGACTCTAGGTGAGTGACCACACCATCATGGTTATCCAGGTCATTAAGACCTTTTTTGTATAGTTCGTCAGTGTATTCTTGCTACCTCTTCTTAATCTCTTCTGCTTCTGTTAGGTCCTTACTGTTTTTGTCCTATATCATGCCCATCCTTTCTTGGGTAACTCAATGAAGCTATGAGCCATGCTGTGCAAGGCCACCCAAGACAGATGAAGAAGAACTTTGGATGGAAGTTCAAAACATTGTGTAGGAGACAGTGACCAAAACCATCCCAAAGAAAAAGAAATACAGGAAGGCAAAGTGGTTGTAAGGAGGCTTTACAAATAACTGAGGAAAGAAGAGAAGCAAAAGGCAAGAGAGAATGGGAAAGAGATACCCAACTGAATGCAGGGTTCTAGAGAATATCAAAGAGAGATGAGAAGGCCTTCTTAAATGAACAATACAAAGAAATAGAGGAAAACAATAGAATGGGAAAGACTAGAGATCTTCTTTATGGCTGGGTAATATTCCATTGTATATATGTACCACATATTCTTTATTATTCCTCTGTTGATGTACATTTAGGTTGCTTCCATATCTTGACTATCGTAAATAGTTCTGCTATGAACATTGGGTTGCACATATCTTTTCAAAATACACTTTTTTCCAGATATATGCCTAGGAGTGGAATTGCTAGATCATATGGTAACTCTATTTTTAGTTTTTCAGTATTGTCCATAGTGACTATACCAATTAACATTCTCATCAATAGTGTAAGAGGCTTCTCTTTCCTCCACACCCTCTCCAGCATTTATTGGTTGTAGATTTTTTAATGATGACCATTCTGACTGGTGTAAGGTGTTAACCTCATTGTAGTTTTGATTTGCATTTCTTTAATGACTAGCAATGTTGAGAATCCTTTCATGTGGTTTTTGGCCACATATATGTCTTATTTGGAGAAATGTCCATCTAGATCTTCCCATGTTTTGATAGGATTGTTTGGGTTTTTGATATTGAACTTCATGAGCTGTTTGTATATTTTGGAAATTAATCCTTGTGTGTTATTTTGTTTGCAAATATTCTCTCCCATTCTGTGGGTCTTTTTGTTGGTTTCCTTTGCTGTGTAAAAGCTTTTAATTTGAACTAGATCCCATTTGTTTATTTTTGTTTTATTTTCATTACTCTAGGAAGTGGATCAAAAAAGATTGCTGCAACTTATGTCAGAGAGTGTTCTGCCTATGTTTTCCTCTAGGAGTTTTAGAATATCAGGTCCTATATTTAGATCTTTAATCCATTTTCAAGTTTTTTTCTGTACAGTGTTGGAGAATGTTCTAGTTTTGTTCTTTTACATGGAACTGTCCAGTTCTCCCAGCACCACTTATTGAAGAGACTGTCTTTTTCTCCATTGTATCATCTTGCCTCCTTTGTCATCAGTTAATTGACCATAGGTGTGCAGGTTTTCTGTCCTTTTCCATTGATCTATAAGTCTGTGTTTGTAAAAGTAAATCAATATTTGTTCATTATGTAAAATGAATAATTTCTGGCTAATTTTTACAACTCTACAACAATGAAATTGAAGAACTACCACTATTTCAACAATATGGATGAGTATCAAGCCAAATGTTGACCAAAAGACAGCAAAAATTACATACCTATTCATTCTATTATATAAAATTTAAAAACAAGTAAGATTATATTAGAAGTCAGGATGCTGTTACCTTTGGAGAGGGAATGGTAATAACACAAAGATTGGGCTTCTATGTTTCTGGTCGTGTATTGTTTGACCTATGTCAGGATCATGTGAATTTGTTTCTTTTTTGATAATTTGGACACTACTCTTAAGATGGGTGAACTTTTCTGTTTGTGGTTGTCTATGGAAGTGCACATGGAACAAATAAAACTGAGGCTGCAAGAGGTCACTTTAACTGCCCAAGATCAGATAAATGTTCAGTTAGCCAGGCTGTCTGACTCCAGTTTCAAGCTCTTAGAATTCCCACAACTATCCTGTGAGGAAGGCATTACCAGCATCATTGAGTGAAGAATCTGAGGTTCAGAGAATTAGGTGCCTTGCCCAGTCTCAAAGCTAGTTGGTAAGTGATGGAGCCATGATATGTATACACCCAGTTTCTATGTACTTTGTTTTCCTGAAAATGAGAAAAACAGATGATACTGGTGTCATACAAATAGCACATATAGAAACTCTACTGCTGATCTGGAATGATGTCCACGGTATACTTAAATGAAATCAAACCAACAGGGTACAGAGTCTCGTGTATGGTATGCTGCAATTTGTCCCAAATTTGGAAATCTTTGTATGTGCATTTGTGTATTTTCTCTCCTAAATATTTCTGGAAGGATCCCCAAGAAAGTGGTAACACTACATTGCCTCTGGGAAGGTGAGCAAGGTGGCTGAAGGACGGAAACAAAAGAGAATTTTACTGTCGACCCTTTAAATCATTTCAGTTTTGAAACATGGGAATATACTATGTATTAAAAAAATCATTTTAAAATCTTAATTCTGCCTGCAACCAAAGTTAAAAAAGCTCCCCAGGGTAATGAATGAACAGTGCTTAGAGATCAGGAACTCAGGATTTTCTGGGACTCGGTTTACATCTTCATTTTGGGTGAACACTTATTTTCCTTGTATCTTGGGTTCTTAATCTTATAATGAAGTGAGATTGTGTGTTAGCTCCTTCTTGGCACTTTTGGAAGGTCAGTGGCATAAAAGCTACAGTTTTTTTTTATGATTAAAAGCGCTTCTCCCACATGACATCTCACTAGAACATGATCCTCTGCCTTCTCTCTCTTTCCTAAGTGAACACACTCACCAATGGCCCTGTCTGATCCCCCCTCATTCCAGATCCCCCAAACACATTATCCACAACATGAAAAGCCCCTGCCACTTTCAAAGTGTGTTGCTCTGGGCCTAAAATTTTGTGTGTGTAATCAAATTTTAAAACATTCAGAGACTGGCCAGTAGGGCCTTAATATGTTTATAATGAAAGAGAGTAAGTTGTGTGAAGTAACTTATGCCTTTTGTAGGAGAAATGTCTTAACAGAATTCTAAATATAATGAATGAATAGATGGAGTAAAATAAAACACTCTGCCCATAAACAGTCAGTATTTGGAAGGGCTCTTGGCTTTATTTTGCTGTGACATTTGGTCTTCAGTGCTATCAGAGTCAGAGGGATAGTGTCTCTTTTTGTAATATTTATTTATTTGTAATATTTAATATAATATTAATTTAATTAATATTGATTTACTTAGTTGTGGCATGTGGGATCTAGTTTCCCAGTCAGGGATGGAACCTGGGCTCCCTGCATTGGGAGTATGAATTCTTAGCCACTGTACCTACAGGGAAGTCCCTGGAGGGTTAATGTCTTAATAATCTATTTTGTTATGAAACTCTTTTAAGGAATAGCCTATACTTTGGAAAGGTCAGTATGCATTATTTTTATTTTTCAGACATCAGTTGATATAACCGTATGTATGGAGGCAAATAATTAGCACCATTTACAAATTAATCATCCTTACTGAGCATTTGGGCATTAACTGGTTTTTCAGAGAACTCTTATGTCCTAATTGCATCAGGACTCCCAAGAACAAAGAGAAATTTTCCACCTTGTAGGTCTGTTCATAGCTCTCTTTTTCCATTCAACAATGCTGCAAGTAATCACCCAGGTTTTACATAATTGAATACAGCATACATACATAAACATATGTTTGGAGAGAAACCAGTACACGAATCAATAAAACGTGCATGAAGATATTTTTTAAATGATGTTGAATGGGAACTGAAATGCTTCAAGGACATCAGAAACAGTTGGCAAGCCTGTTTGAATTGATGAAGCTTTTTGTGGGAAAGTACATGTGAAGATGGAATAGTCATACTGGCAGAGGTTTAAAAAACTACCTTATAATTTTGAGTATTACTTTGACAGTTTTTAGTATGGCTCAAAGATAGTGCTGGAAATTTTAATTCTTTGTTACTATTTTGTACATTGTCAGCAATTAACTTCTTTTTCTGTAATTGGTCTTAAAGATTTGCCATTGTTTTAAAATTTTTTACTGAGGTATAAAATATTGCAGTAAAGCACACAAATCTCAAATTTTCGGCTCCATGAACTTTTGCTCTGACACACTACACATACACACATACACTAGGATAACCACCACTCAGATCAAGATAGAGAACATTTCCAATACCTCGAAAAGTTCCCTCATGATCTTGTCATTCATAGCATGTTCCCAGAGGGAACCACTCCTTTCACTTTATCACTGTACATTTTGTTTGCCCATTATTGAAACTTAGACAAATGGAATCTACTCTTTTGTGTCTGACTTTTTGTTTTCATCATTATGTCTGTGGCACAAATGCATGTTGTTTTGAGTATAGCAGTAGTTCATTCCTTTTTATTGCAGAGTAGTATTCCACTGAATGAATATACCATAGTTTGTTTATTCATTTTACTGTCGATGGGTATTTGAGTTTGTGGTTTGATGCAATTATGAACAAAGGTGCTAAGAACATTTGCATACCTGACTTTCACCCTCAGTTTCTTGGGAATCTAAATGTACAGTTGCTAAGTCATAGGATCAACCTTATGTCTAGCTATAGTAGATATTGACAAACATTTTTCCAAAGTAGTTGTACCAATTTGCATTCCTGAAGCAGTGTTTGAGAGTTCCAGTTGTTCCATATCTTGGCCAATAGTGGCTGTTGTCAGTTTCTTTAATTTTTGATAGGTGTTTAGTTGGATCTCATTGAAGTTTTAATTTGCATTTTTCAGAGGAGTAAAAATGTTGAGAATTTTTACATACACTTATTGTCCATTTGGTTATCCCCCCTCTGAACAAATAATTCACATCTGTTACCTGTTTTCTGACTTGCTGCATTCTTAATGTTTTTTAGATTGCATTTATAATCCAGTGGACTTCCCCCAAAAGTTTAGCGGTCAATTGGAAAACAAATTTGACATACATTTGCTTCATGACATATTTACTATATTACATCAGTTTTTTTAAATAAAATATTTGTGTGTATATGTGTGAGGTAACATGAAAGAGTATGTGTATCACAAGAAAGTAATTGATCAAAGAACTTGCATTATCAGTTACAATCATTTGTTCTTTTAAACTAAAAGCTTGTTCTACCATTATAAAAATGAGCCGTATGCAGTGACAAAGTTAAATGCTGGTGAGGATGTGAAACATCAGGAACTCTCATAAATTCCTGGTGGGATGACAAAATGGTATGGCTACTTTGGAAGACAGTTTGGGAGATTCTTACAAAACTAAATATACTCTTACCATCACAATGGTATTTATCCAGAGGAGCTGAAACTTACCTTCACACCAAAACCTGCACATGGATATTTATAGCAGCTTTATTCATAATTGCCAAAACTTGGAAGCAACCAAGATCTTCCTTAGTAGGTGAATGGATAAACTGGGTCCATCCAGACCATGGTCCATGGAGTCTTACTCAGCACTAAAAAGAAATGAGCTATCAAACTATGAGAAAACAAGGGAAAATCCTAAATCCATATTGTTAAGTGAAAGAAGCAAATTAAAAAAGGGCTTCATACTATATGATTCCAACTATTTGACATTCTGGAAAAAAAAAAAAAACTATGGAGACAATAAACAGATTAGAAGTTGCCAGGAGTAGGGAGATGGTATGGGAGAGATGAATAGAGAACAGTGGGTTTTTAGCACAATCAAAATTTTCTGTATGATATATAATGATGGACATACATATCATTGTACTTTTATCCAAAGTCATAGGCTATATAACACCGAGAATGAATCCTAAGATAAACTATGGACTGTGTGTGATTATTATGTGTCATTATTGGTTCAACCTTGTTTTAAAATAGTGTACCATTCCAGTTAGCAGTCAGTGATGTTGATAGTAGGGGAGCCTGGGCACGTGTGGGGACAGCAGCTATGTATGAACTAGCTATACTTTCCTTCCACTTTCACTGTAAACATAAAACTGATCTAAAAATAGTCTGAAAAGATGAACCAAATTCTTCCAGACCTTCCTGCCTTGCATTTTGTTTCTAGAGCCTGATATCAAGACCTAGAACCTTAATTTGATAGTCATTATTCACATCAGAACAACTAACAGAAGCTCTGCTAATATGACTGTTAATTACATTCTTGCCTCATCAGATTTATAGAAGGTGTGGTTGTTCAGTCGTTCAGTCATGTCCGACACTTTGCAACCCCATGGACTGCAGCACGCCAGGCTTTCCTGTCCTTCACCATCTCCCGGAGCTTGCTCAAATTCATGTCCATCAAGTTGGTGATGCCACCCAACCATCTCATCCTCTGTGTTCCTTTCTCCTACCTTCAATCTTTCCCAGCATCGGGGTCTTTTCTAATGAGTCTGCACATTGTGTCAGGTGGCCAAAGTATTGGAACTTCAGCACCAGTCCTTCCAATGAATATTCAGGATAGAAGGTATAACGATACACAATTTATAAAGTAAACTTTGCAAAAATGACTTAGTTACATTTTGAAGTAACAATGGTAGTAACTGAATGAAAAAAAAAAACAAACCACTTTTGATTCTTCAAACCCCATTTACCTGCATTATTTTCACCAAGACTGGTGACAACCTGTGAGAAGGGTGAAGTGGGTATATTCTGTACCATGTAAAATTGAACACTGAGGAAGAAAAAGCTTAAGTGTGTGTATAAAGACATGTTTCTCAATTTCAAAAGTACTGCTACATATCAATAATGAGCTATTGATTGGCCACCTCAATTTACTTCGCTATGGAAATGATAGAGAATGTTCTTTCTTGTACTCACCCCCTAGCATTCACAGAGCCCAATCAATGGACAATTGATCCAAGTATTTTCTTGAGTTAAATCCATCTCAAAATGAGCACAAGATTGACTATTCTTTGGTGGCTTGTGACATCAGCTGAACAACATGAGTGAATTACAGCTGCATGTCTCCTCTAGGGCTATCTATTATCCAATATGTCTTATTTAATTTTCGGTTTCAGGCAGGCAAATTGACCATGTATACTTGCTTGTGTCAGTAGCTAATTTTAGATCACTAATCTAATTGGAAATGGCATGCCCCTTTAGCTTGTCATGTAAAAATTCACATTTTCTGATTAATGTGATTCATTTATATTAGATTTGACTTGACAGAATGGCAGTGTATAATATAGAAGGCAAGTATGACAGGCTTTTTCTCTCTCCCACTCAGTCACACTCTTTATAAATGATCCAGTCAAGGCATCAGCCTAGTGTCTTCCCTTTAATGAGAGAAATTGTGAAGTTGCACCTATTCTAATGGGACTTTTTTTGGTGTTTTCTCACAAGCAGGCCAACCTTTCTCAGAAGGGCAACCGTTTTATTCAGAGTCCTATGTTTACATTCATTTATGGCAAATGGACTAACTGCTATGAGACAAAGGCAGCTATTGCGTGACTTCAGAGTGGGTGGGTGTGTGTGTGTCTAAATTACTTGGAGGACTTCCCTGGTGGTTCAGATGGTAAAGTGTCTGTCTACAATGTGAGAGACCTGGGTTTGATCCCTGGGTTGAGAAGATTCCCTGGAGAAGGAAATGGCAACCTATTCCAGTACTTCTTGCCTTGAAAATCCCATGGACGGAGGAGCTTAGTGCAGGCTATCCATGGGGTCATAAAGAGTCAGGCACGACTGATCAACTTCTCTTTCTTTCTTTCTTTTGGAGAAGGCTAGGCATTCATGTTTTAAATGCAATTTAAAGGAAATTATAGGAATTACTAACTGTATCAGTGAGAAGTGATGTTGCAGTCAGTCTGGGAAAAGTAAGAACTGGTAAAAATAAAAGGAAATGTTTTTAAAAAACCTAAAAAAGGAAACAAAACAGGTTAGGATCTCTTGTTAAAGAAGACAGCTTTACTGTAAATGACTTATGTGAGTTTTATATACTCTATGTAATTCCATTTTACAACTTTTTCTTACTATAATAATTAGTAATTCCCAGAGAAATTGAAGGATTTGTTTTACCTATTTTTCTTTCAGTTGGATTGGAAGGAAATGGTCTGCCTGGGTAGCATTGCTCAGATTTAATCTTTAAAATATCTGTAGGCCTCATATCTGTCTTGTATTCATAAATAAATTTTTTTTAGAAATCTCAGAAACCTTCATTGAAATATAATTTACCAATCAAATTATATATATTCGAGGTATACAACTAGATGATTCAATATGTGTATATATGATTACTGCAGTCAAGCTAATTAGCACATGAATCACCCCACATAATTACCATCGAATACTTAAGATCTACCTTCCGTAACTTAGAGTCATTTTTGCAAAGTTTACTTTGTAAGTTGTTTATAATTACACCTTCTATACATCTGATGAGGCAATAATGAACAATTAACAGTCATATTTGCAGAGTTTCTGTTAGCAAATTTCAAGTATACACTACACTATAACTAACTATAGTCACTGTGCTCTATATTACATCCTTACAACTTACACATCTTATAACTTAGAGTTGATACCCACTAAACAGTATCTTGACTAGTTGGACTTTTGTTGGCAAAGTAATGTCTCTGCTTTTGAATATGCTGTCTAGGTTGGTCATAACTTTTCTTCCAAGGAGTAAGCGTCTTTTAATTTCATGGCTGCAATCACCATCTGCAGTGGTTTTTGGAGCCCCCCCAAAATAAAGTCTGACACTGTTTCCACTGTTTCCCCATCTATTTGCCATGAAGTGATGGGATCAGATGCCATGATCTTCGTTTTCTGAATGTTGAGCTTTAAGCCAACTTTTTCACTCTCCTCTTTCACCTTCATTACTCAGGGAGATGGTGATGGACAGGGAGGCCTGGCGTGCTACGATTCATGGGGTCGCAAAGTGTCGGACACGACTGAGCGGCTGAACTGAACCAGTATCTTCCCATTTCCACCACCCAGCACTCAGCTACCGCTATTCTACTCTCTGCTTCTGTGAGTTTGACTTTTTTAGATTCCACATATTAGTGAGATCATACATATTGGTTTTTCTGCATTTATTTCACTGAGCTTAATGTCCTCCAGGTTCATCCATGTTGTCACAAATGGCAAGATTTCCTTTTTCTCTCAGGGCTGAAAACTACTCCATCACATGTATATTCCAGTTTCCTTATCCATCTGCTTAAGTTGTTTCCATACCTTGGCTATTGGGAGTAATGCTGCAGTAAGCATGGGAGAGCAGGTGTATTCAAGGTATTGGACACACTGATTGCTTTGGTACTATAATTCTACCCAGAAGTAAAACACTCATTCAGCAGTTAAATTCTTAATTTCTTGAGGAAACTCCATACTGTTTTCCATGAGCTGCACCAGTTTACATTCCCACCAACAATATACAGGGGTTGCCTTTTCTCAACATCTTTGCCAACACTTGTGACTTTTTATTTTCGTTTCATTATCTCTTTTTTGATGATAGTCATCCTGACAGTGGTGAGGTGAGTCCTCCTTATGGTTTCAATTTGCATTTCCCTGATGATGAGTGGTGTTAAGAACCTTTTCATTTATTTGTTGGCTATTTGTAGGTTTTCAGAGAAATGTCTGTTCAGAGATGCTATAGGCAGCTTTGTCTAAAAAGAACTGTGGGTCACTGGTGGCCTTCTGCCAAACAAAATTTCTTAAAAGACATTTCTATTCCTCCATGAAGTTATTTTGCTCATATATCTGCCCCATTCATCCCTGGAAGCTACTTTGTCATGAAATTGGGATAAATACCTAGATACTTAGAATAAGAAAAGTAAGGACTAGTTCCATGGTTATGAGTGGTCTTTATGCAGAAGACCTAGAACTCTTAAATATATTGCTTTGTGGGAAGCACAAAACTCTCAACTAGAGTCACAGGGCCAGTAAGTAGTGGAGCTAGGTGTTTTGATTCCAAATCTGATGGTGTTTTAAAGAGTCAAAACCCCAAAATGTACCATAAGTATCCATTGCACTTTTCTTGACCAAAGTTGGGAGTGCTAAATGGGAATTAGAACATAAATATTCTCTAATGTAGCTGGTTGTTCTTATATGTCTAAAAGGATTTCATTACTTAGTATAAAATTGGGTGTTGCTTTAAAATATTCTTTACAACTGTGTATTTCCCTGAAGGTAGGTGGTAACTGCATTCTGTAATTTCACTGGACAATAACTGATGTTCTGGTTGATCACAGATGATTAGTGAAATGATTTCAGCTGTTTGTCAACAAAATAAAGGAAAATTATTCACAACTAACTCTGCTGCTGCTAAGTCGCTTCAGTCGTGTCCGACTCTGTGCAACCCCATAGATGGCAGCCCACCAGGCTCCCCCGTCCCTGGGATTCTCCAGGCAAGAACACTGGAGTGGGTTGCCATTTCCTTCTCCAGTGCATGAAAGTGAAGTCACTCAGTTGTGTCGGACTCTTAGCGACCCCATGGACTGCAACCTACCAGGCTCCTCCATCCATGGGATTTTCCAGGCAAGAGTTCTGGAGAGGGGTGCCATTGCCTTTTCCAACAACTAACTCTAATGTGTATTATATCACACCATTTAATATTCTCTGCTGAAAATTTTTTATCTTTCATCTTAGCCACTAGACTTTGGATCTGTCAGTACTGTTAACACACTGTGAGTATGTGTGTGTTGATATAAACTAAGTACTTAACTGCTGACCCTGAGATTATAAAATATATCCTCCCTGTATTCTGTGCAAGTTAGTGCCTGTCATAATATCTTGTATATGCAAGCTCAATAAGGAGCATTTATTTAATTGGAATTATTACTGTCTACAATTTAACACTAGAATAAGATCATCAACCTACAGCCCCAGAGAGGATTCTTATCCATCTACTTTTAAATACAGTTTTTGTACAAGGTTGATTTCATATGCTATTGAAATATCTATGATGAGGAAAGCCAAAATGATGGCCAACACTCCAGAGCTTAGAGGCCGACCCTTCATTATTCCTTTGCTATTGCCATAATCCAGAATTTGGTATCTCAGCCTGGGACTTCTACAGTAGTCTTATGGCACGCTTTCCTAAGTCTGGTCTCCAGCCAACCAGTTTGTTTTGTCACTAGCAGGAATAACTTTTCTTACGGGCTACTATAATTTTGCTCCTTTCCTGCTCAACAAATGTCTTACCGCACGGAGGCTCAGTCCTTCTGGGCTGATGGCAGTTTTCCATCCTCAGAAGAATTCTGCTGATGCGTACGAGCTCACATATGTGTATTTAATCCTCAGCAAAGGTATTGTTTTACAGATGGGAAAACTGAGACACAGAGTGGGCAGTGACGTGCAAGACATTACAACCAACCTGTGTTTGGCAGAGAAGGGGTATGACTTCAGGTTGTCCCTCTGTAAGCCCTGTTGTGTGCTCTTTCAGCTGCGTCGTATGCCTGTGTTTAGTTTTCTAACCTTAGTTCTTCTTGCTTTTCTACACATAAAATTGGTGCTGGTCATTCTGATATCCACAGTATCTCCACAAATACAACACGCTGGTACGTTTGTTCACCCTAGCCCTTTATCGGAATACCCCTGTCTCCTTGGAGAGACTCAGATCCCACTCATCTCAGGGGTCCCACAAGCCCCCTTCACTCTGCCCTCACTGCCCTTCCTCTCCTTTCAATTTTTCTATCATACAGTTCCCAGTATTAGCATATTGTCATCATTATTTGATGGATGTTAATCATTCCTACCAAAACATATTGTGAGCTGCCTGAGGGTGAGTACTATATTTTATATGCCTTTGATAATTCTTAGCACAGTCATAAGCCCATTGTAAATGACAGTAAATGCTGGCTGTTTAACTGTTACTTTTGCTTTAAACGAGCCTTTCCTTTTTTTTTTGACCTTTTCCCAATAAGGATTTGTTCATAGACTGAAACTGAATGTTAGCCATCAGTCATACTACATTTCAGTTTTACAATATAATAACAGTAATTCTTATTAGGTTAATTTCCGTATTCAACAGAAAACAGTAAATGTAAAACATGGGGAAATAACAAGTTGCTTTAAGCCATTTCAGATGCCATTTGGAATTTTCAGGTTGAGCTGAAGAAATAATTTGAAAATGCTGGTGTCATGCATTTAAAAATATTGATTTATTTATTTTTGGCTGCGCTTGATCTTGGTTGCTGCGTGTGGGCTTTCTCTAGTTGTGGCGAATGGGGCTACTCTCCAGTTGTGCTGCACGGGCTTCTCACTGTGGTGGCTTCTCTGTTTGTGCAGCACAGGCTCTAGAGCACACGGCCTTCAGGAGTTATGGCTCCTGGGTTCTAGGGTGCTGGCTCCGTAGTTGTGGCTCACGGGCTCAGTTGCCCTGCAGCATGTGAGATCTCCCCAGACCAGGGATTGAATCTGTGTCTCCTGCATTGGCTGGTGGATTCTTGACCACTGAGCCACCAGGGAAATCCATGTCATGCACTTTTATAGCACCCCCACCCTCGCACCGCCAAATGGTCTATTAAAATGGATTAGCCAAACGGTTTGTTCAGGTTTTTCTGTAAATATTTATTTCATTATTCATTAAAAACAAACACAGATCTAAAAATGTAGTAGGCAAAGTAAGATTAGACACTCTAGTTCCTAATGTCACTTCACACTGTCTAAACAACATACTGATGAGGAAACAAGCCTTAAGAACCACATTTCTCTCCCAATTCCTCCTCCTATCCCTTGTACCCTCTCCTACCACCTCCTCTTTCCCTGCCCTGCCAAATATCTGACCATTCTTAGGACTCATATAGTCTAAATAATTGTTTTTGCATTTTTCTGATTTAGTACGAGTCTCAGAACCAGAGAGAGAGAAATAGAAACAGGCAGGCCCAGGGAATCTCCATACTAACTTGATGTAACATTCTGTACAAATTCCTCATGATAAATACTTATATGTAATCTTTGTATCCTTTTTGGATCTTTTCTAAAATGTCCACATCACTCTTTTCTTAACTTTTTGCACATTAATGATCCTGGTATAGGCATTTTCTAAGATTGATGGATAACTAGCTAAAAGGTTTCATAGCCCAAGGCAAGGGAGAGGTCCATTAACTTCACATGGTCAATAATTTCCCTGGGTAATGCCCTCTTCTGAGACTTTATTACTAATAAAACCCATGTTTTAATGTTCGGAAAAATTAAACATCATTGTAAGCTGTTCATTCTTAAAATTATGCCTGTCCTTGCCTTTTTGCTGTGTCTTCATTCCTCAAATAGACGTTGTTACACTCTTCTTATATATTTCTTTAAAACTTAAATTTTGTTTCCTTTTTATATATTGAGTTCCACACCTAGAAACTCGTGTTCATTTTCAAGGGACACATTTATGTATTCCCTTAAATACAGGAATTAAGCATGCTATTCTGAAAAGGAGTATCTGTAACAAGTAGCTTTAGTCAAACTATATATTTATATCTGATGGGTCTACTAGGATTACTGGGATGCAAAACCACCATCTGAAAAAAAGAGAAAAAGATACCATCCATTGGGGAAAATAACATAACTTTGTTTTGTTGCCCTCTTGTTTAATGGATTGACTGACTCGGACTGAATATGAGGCTCTCTCTTCTGCAGACCTTCCTTTTTCATCCAGAAAAACCTTCTGTGGACTATTACTGGCCTTTTTGTAACTTGTCAGCGTATCTGAAATCGTTCACTCTTTTCATGGCTTTAAATTTTTAAATCTCTTCCAGTCACAAAACTTCAAAGGTCCTTTTTACTTTCTGAAATAAGTCCAAATGCACTTTTGTTTTCATTTAAAATAAGCTTAAGGCATTAAATGATCAACTAACTGAGAATATCTACCTATATTTTTAACTCACACTAGTAAATTGTCAATAATCTATAGACTCGGGTGTATACTGTCTCATACTGTTTCCAGTCCCAGTTTTTTTTTTTAATTTCAGTGATCTAAAAAACACAGAAGGAATGGGTTGGGAATCAAAAAAATCTTATTTCGAGCTCACCCTTACCAGCCAAGTGACCTCCAGGAAATATAGTAGTACATTAGTTGTACATTACCTCTCAGAACCAATATTGAAAAGCAGTGATACTTGGCTTGCCTTGTTTACAGGGCATTAGTAAGAAGGAGTGGAGGCAATGTGGATGAAAATGCTTTCTGAAATCTAAAACCCCAAATAAAAAGTACTATTGCAATAACTAGCAAACTGGAATAGATGTAGCTGCATTTCAGCCTTTCTGCTTCTCTTAGTGTGGAATGTCTCTCTATAAATTACTTTGTCTGCCATTGGCAATTTGTGAAACAGAAAAAAAATCAAGGTCAAGAAAATATGCTCATGGGTTATTCTTCTGCATATTAATAAGTGAAAATGGCCCCCATTATTGCCCTATAAGTTATAAAACCTGGGGGAGCCATGTTGGCTAATTATGTTAATAGTTAGATGCTGGAGGATGTTGAAGATTAATTCCTATATAGAATTCGTCTCATCATCCACTTCTTACCTGCCAATCTGTTCCAACTACTAATCAATCAGGCAGAAAGCACAGAACTCCAGCCATTAGAAAACAAATGTCCACACATATTTAACTCCAATGTGCCTGGATCCTTCATCTTTGATGAAAATATATTGCCTGTGATGAAATTATATTGTAAATATTTGCTTGACCTTTTCAAATGGAATGGATTTACCATTCTCTATAGAGCTGTGTAATATATGAAAGTGAAAAGTGAAGTTGCTCAGTTGTATCAGACTCTTTGCGACCCCATGGACTGTAGCCTACAATGCTCCTCCATCCATCGGATTTTCCAGGCAAGAGTACTGGAGTGGGTTGCCATATCCTTCTCCAGGGGTTCTTCCCGACCCAGTGATTGAACCCAGGTCTTCCGCATTGTAGGCAGGCGCTTTACCATCTGAGCCACAAATGGCTGTTCAGTCAGATCAAATAAATACTTCCAGTAGTATTTTCTGTATAATCTGCTCTAGAAAACCCACTCCATTTTCTAATGGATTTGATAGACCACTAAAGGAAGCTGCTGATGTGAGGCAACTTAAAATGAGCAGCGGGAAAATGATTAAAATTGGTAAAAAGTTGGGCAGGAAATCTTTATCATGAGAAATTCATCAGGTGTAAAAATTCATGTTCCTTGATAAAAGGAATCACAAATGTGTGCAGTGCTTTCAACTGGGGTAGTATTGTCATTTGGGAAAGAACTTCATTGTGAGGAACCCTCTCTCTCAGATGGCAGGATATTTAGTAGCCACGCCTGCCTTGGCATCTAATGACCCTACCCACTGTCATTGTAACAGACAGCTTTTTTTTAGGACTAGGAATCACCCACTATTGAGAACCACTGGAATAAAAAGTCTACATGTTAAAGTTGGAATAAGATCTAGGTTTTTGTCAGACAGTGGATACTAGAAACACACAGAATAATAATTTTGAAATGACAGATAAATTGAATTTTGAAGATAATTTTAATTATATTGGAGAAAGCAATTTTAGTTGTACTTGATTATTACATTTACAGGTGAGTAGCTTCTGTTGAAACCAACTTTTAAATCTTAATCACTTTCTGTTATTTATGATAAAATGCAGTTTACAAGTGAATTTTATGAATTCTGTAAATTAATTTGACTTATAAATTGACAATTTCCTATCACTGACTTGAATTTTCTCAGTCTGGACAAATTGCACTAAGTCC
>SJYO01018017.1:205957-220000 GCA_006410555.1 Capra ibex
ATTATACAGAGTGAAGTAAGCCAGAAAGAAAAACACCAATACAGTATACTAACACATATATATGGAATTTAGGAAGATGGCAATGACGACCCTGTATGCAAGACAGGGAAAGAGACACAGATGTGTATAATGGACTTTTGGACTCAGAGGGAGAGGGAGAGGGTGGGATGATTTGGGAGAATGACATTCTAACATGTATACTATCATGTAAGAATTGAATCGCCAGTCTATGTCTGATGCAGGATACAGCATGCTTGGAGCTGGTGCATGGGGATGACCCAGAGAGATGTTATGGGGAGGGAGGTGGGAGGGGGGTTCATGTTTGGGAATGCATGTAAGAATTAAAGATTTTAAAATTTAAAAAATAAAAAAATAAATAAAATTAAAAAAAAATAAATAAATGTGTTTCCTTTCACTCTGTCATTCTCTGTACCCTTTAGCTGGCTTTTCTTGTTTAAAATTTATTTAATTGGAGGATAATTATTTTACAATGTTGTGATGGCCTCTGCCATCCATCAGCATGAATCGGCCATAGGCATACATGTGACCCGTCCCTCGTGTACTCCCCTCCCATCTCCCTCCCCACCCTATCCCTCCAGGTTGTCAGAGCACCAGCTTTGCATTCCCTGTTAAACTCCCACTGGCTATCTGTTTTATGTATGGTAATGTATATGTTTCCATGCTCTTCTCTCAAATCATCCCACCCTCTCCTTTTCCCACTGTGTCCAAAAGTCTGTTCTTCAAAGAACTGCCGCCTGCCATTTACTCCATAGTAATTATCAGTAGGGCTTCCCTGGTGGCTCAGTGGCAAAGACTCCGCCTGCCAATGCAGGAGACACAGGTTCAATCCATGGGTTGGGATGATCCCCTGGAGTAGGAAATGAAAACTCACTCTAGTATTCTTGCTTTTCCCATGGACAGAGGAGCCTGGCGGGCTAAGTCCATAGGATGGCAAGAGTTGGACAGGATTTAGCAACTAAACACAACAGCAAAATTATTCAGTAAATCCTTTATTAGTAACATATTGAGATGGATTAGAGTAGACTGCCTGGATTTGAGTCCCAGTGCTATGCCTTACTGATTGGGTGACTTTGGGCAGGTTACTTAACTTTTAGTGCCTCAGTTTCCTCAGTATCCACATCATAGTACTGTTGGCCCATCTTCTCCCTTAGCATTAAGATATATCCAAGTTAGAAAGAACTTCAGAGAATATTTACCACACTTTTCCATCCAAGGCAACAGCTCTCTTCCTGTTCTGTGTCCCTGTATTCTTTCATAATTTCATCTTTTTCTTGTTACTCAAAAATCTCATAATGGTGAGAAGAGTTACTTTTGGAGTTATTAGTGTCTTGTGTATGGCCCTTTTTATACAACTCCTACATGGAAAACTTCAATGGTCTTGATTTCATCTCAAAACTGATTTTCAACAAACATAGATCTTGAACTGAATTGATTTTCTCCATTACATGCTACAAAAAGTGATAATTATCATTTGGTTATTTGACAGTTTGTCTCAACAAACATTCACCTTGAATATTTCTTATGTCCTTGTAGGAGGTGGTGGGTTTTTGGAACAAAGGGGGAGAATGAAGAAAAAAATTATATATAATCCATGTTCTTACAAAATTTAGAATATAATTATGACCCAGAGAGATGTTATGGGGAGGGAGGTGGGAGGGGGGTTCATGTTTGGGAATGCATGTAAGAATTAAAGATTTTAAAATTTAAAAAAATAAAAAATTAAAAAAAAATTATGAATGTAAAAATTAATGCTCATCACATAGGGACTCTTACTTTGATTTTTTTGAGAACATCTGAGGGCAGGGTTTTTCATTTATAAAAGAAAATTTTTGTTGCTGCATGTTTTAATGAATATTTTGGTAAAGTTAAATTTAAAACCCTGATTTTCTTAGGCATTTAATTTATACTTGTTATACTGTTGCAGATCAATAATCATGGTACGTATTCTTTGATGGGTATTCTCTAGCTCACACTTAACAGGTTAAATTATGCTAAACAATTAACCTCAGTTTTACTTAAAGTGTCTAAGAATCTCCATTTACAAATTTAATATATCTGATTCTCACAAGTTCTTCAAAAGCCTCCCAGGATAAGAGTAGAAACAAAATCTTCCTGTTCACTTAAGCAACTCCTCTGAATCAAATAAAGCAGAAACATTAATAGAGCAGGAGCACTTACATATTTAAATGATCTTTAAACTCCATGAGATTGTCTTAAACTTTTCAAGTCAAAGTCACAAGTCTAATATTAATTAACAATTTCAAATTAACGTCAGATTCTCCAGTATATCAGATTCTTTTTAAATGTGCCAATAAGCATCTTAAAACAGAATACACTGAACTGACAAAAGGTAATCCCTAAGTTAATACAAAGTAATATTGCTCCGGTTTTGATTTTAGTTATATTTTTTCTCATTGTGTAGCTGCAAAATGCAACTAAAGGTTCTAAGACTTGAGGCCATAATTTCAATTTGTGGTTGGAGAAGTCAAGGCCAGGACATAGGAGCCCTCTCTTGTAGTATTGGCTCTCTCTGACTGATTCAACATAGTCAATGCTCTTACCACCTGATTGGATGCCACATTGTTTTGTTTGTTTTGGGTTTTTGTTTTTTTTTTGAGGGGGTGCCACATTCAGAAAAATATTTTTGGCTGTGCTGGGTCTTCATTTCTGTGCATGAGCTTCCTCTAGTTGCGGTGCCCGGGCTTCTCATTGCTGTGACCTCTCTTGTTGTGGAGCACTGGCTCAGTAGTTGCCCCACAGCATATGGAATCTTCCTGGACCAGGGATTGAACCTGTGTCCCCCACACTGGCGGGTGGATTCCCGACCACCAGGGAAGTCCTGCCACATTGTTTTAATACTTCTTCCTGACTGATTCTCATCAGCCTCCACTAGTTTGTTTGGGATTTCTTGGGCAGTGGGGTTACCATATTGTTTTGTTTTGTTTAAAAACTTTTTATTTTCTATTGGGGTATAGCCAATTAACAATGTTGTGATAGTTTCAGGTGGACAATGAAGGGACTCAGCCATACATATACATGTATCCAATCTCCCCCAAACTCCCTTCCCATCCAGGCTGCCACGTAACATTGAGCAGAGTTCCCTGTGATTATCCTTGTTGGTTATCCATTTTAAATAAAGGAGTGTGCCATGGTGTTTTAATACTTCTTCCTGGCTCATTCTCATCAGCCTCCACCACTGTGTCATAATTTCATAAAAAACTATATATAGCTCATGAAAGCTACTATATAATACCTAATAGTTTACTATACCATGCAGATACATGCACAAAATAAACTATTTTCATCTTACCTTAAGTATTTTTGTGAGTAAATACATGCTGGTATTAAAAGATGAGATTCAGTTTTAGCTCATGTTCATGGTTCATTTCTGAAATACACAGTTGTTTATTAGCAGGTCTTAAACCAAACAGGGTAGCAGAAAACACAGCATTTTGCATTTGATTGAGCACATTTTTAGAGTGAATGAGAAAAGTTGATTAAAAGGTAAAAGGGATCTGAAAACCGGTTGGTCTTTGGGAGGGTTTCACATGTAACTTTCCAAGCTTTTTTAAAGAATCTATTTTTGCAGTAGAGTCCACATGCAACCTATTACACAGGAAAATATGAGCTGATGGCCCATTTCGATGGATAGAAACATGTATTCAAATCAGATTTCATTTATAGCCCCCTTTCCTTGATTTTAAACTGCTTCAGTGTATTTGTATTAGTGGCATTTAACTAAACCCAGAGCTAGAGAACAGAACCTGAGGACAGAAAAAGCAGCTGAATTAACTTTAAAGTACTCTTCATATTATCCTTTAAAATCTTTACCTCTACAAAAAAAAAAGTCCTCTAAGTGTGACATTATGTAAAGGAAATGTTCAAGTGCAGGCATTTACAAAGCTGGCTGAAGGAAACTATAAGCAATGAAGTAGCCGAAGAAAGAATGTCAGAGTGAGCCTGAGGTTTCCATGTGAAGGCCTCACTTCCTAATTGTTATTATACTTACAAGGACACTCTGTAAAAAGAAAAATGAACGCCTTGTTCAACACCTGCTATAAAAAGATGCTGGGACTCTGTGGCTTGCTTAAATCATTTTTTTCCTGAAACAAATTGCCGAACAAGCCCTAGGCCATTTAATTTCCAAATACCAGTAATTAAAATGAGTAACATCGTCAGAATTTGGCAGGGCCACAGCTTTCTTTTCTCTTTTCATTTTCCCATAAATTTTAGTGAAGGTCAGATTTGTTGAAGGGAGGAGAGGGGGCGAAATCTGCCGGCTCTGTGCTCATGGGAGGTTAAAATATGACTTGTTCACGATGTCCCTCATAGTTCAGGACTTAATGGTCCTTGACGGGGATAACCTAGAAGTTAATTTTACTCTGTGTCCCAAAAGCAGTCATTGTCAATGTAATCTTTCTTGTGGGCTGAAGGGTATCGTCAACAAATGATCTATTGACCAACAATGTCTCGGACCCAAAAAGTCAGGGGTATGGCTCCTTATGGATCTGTTTCCTACTTATAGTGGTAAAAATATTTTTATCTTTTTTTTTTTTTTGCTTTAGCTCTTATACAGTCCATTTTTACATCTTTCTTCCTGAGAATTAGTTCTTAATAGTTCTCACTTTATTTTTTTCTTAAGTTGGTAATGTATCCAACCCATAAACTGTAAAAATCCTTCAGAATGCAGTATAGACTTGTATGAAGAAAAAATAAAACTTTTAAAAGATATGGCTGGCTCTTTTTTTGGGAGAACTGGGGTAGAACAATGCAGAGCACATGTGCCTCCGTCTCAGTCTTTGTTTCTCATCTTAGCCCTCTCCCTTCCTGGATAGGCAAACTGGATTGAGTTGTCTCACCTCTCTTGGTCTCATTTTCCTAATCCAGAAGGAAAGATTAAATTTGGCCTTGGTGAAAAGTCAGTGAACTCAGTCATGCATCACAGGGCAGATTAGCTTTCCAGGGAATAATCCGAGTCTCATTCCCATGAAGGACTCATCAGGGATAAACAAGTAGGATTTTCCCTTTTCCAGTCTCCCCTCACCATAAAGAGAGTAGTAAAGTCTGATCTTCAGATTTGGGTTCACCTTCCCCAGATGAGAATAACACGCATTGCTTTGCAAAATGTTGGCCCCCTGGGTTGTTCTCCACGGTGGCCCAGACAGAGAGGATGACTATCGGAATCTATGGAAGCTAGACAGTAAATGCCAAGGACATGAGTATCAGCAAGGGCCTTGAGTGGAAGAGCCTGCTGGGAGGAACATTGCAGTAGAAGGACTGTACTCTCTAACTGAAGGCCTGTAATGGTGGAATATGTGAGAATAGAGGACAAAGAATCAGTCTTTAAAAAGGGGAGGCAGTGGTAAGAGCACATGGAGATGACATATTTGTATATAGCATGGAATATAATCCTATGTGCAAATAAATGAACTGCAAGACTGAGGTCTGCCTGGTTCTCCCTAATTGAGCCACAGGATACCAAAAGCTCAAAAGGAACAAAAATTGTGGGTGTGATTAAAACCCCGAATTGTGTTCCTGAAAGGACTATTGGATGTGTGTCTGATCCCAGATGTCACAATACAACCTGAGAGTTGGTTCTCGTCATAGGATTTGCCAGAAGATTTCAGGTATGATTGCCAAATAAAATTGGAAGGTGTTTAAAATGTACATCATGGTGATTTGATACAGGTATACATACATTCTCACCAAAAATGATCCACAGGAGATGAAATGGAGCAGAAAGAGCAACATGAACCCAAACCAAAACAGAGATACACGGAGTACAGTAGACCTAGGAGAGAATTGGGTGACAACTAAGGCTGCTGGAAATGTTTCATTGCTTAGATCATGTTCCCAGGCCTTATTCATGTGTGTGTGCTCAGTCGTGTCCAACCCTTTGTGACCCCATTAACTGTAGCCCACCAGGCTCCTATGTCCATGGGATTTCCCAGGCAAGAATACTGGAGTGGGTGGCCATTTCCTCCTCCAGGGGATCTTCCTGACCCAGGGATCGAACCCACATTGCCTGCATCTCCTGCATTAAAGCAGACTCTACCCACTGAGCCACCTGGGAAGCTATGGAAATGTGGTTACCTTGACAATACTAACATTTTCTAGGCCTAATCCACTTTTCCAGGACATTTAGGAAACCCAAAGAGGGCTGTGCTCAAGAGCAAGTTCACTCTCATGTTGTGACAAGGCTCTCCCAGGACCATGCTACTCTGAGCGGAGAAGAGAGTAGACCCCTTCTGTTAAGTTGGGTTCTGAAGCAGGGTTGCCTCTAGTCCATACGTGGTTAGGGACATTTAATGAAGTATCTTCCTCAGTCTTAAAATGTCCTTTTATATTAGCACTTACATAAGTAGCCAACTGGCTGGAGAAATGGATTCCAACAAAATGCAGAATATTCCTCTTCCCTTTGAGTACATAAGACTAGGTTCAGCCTAGTTCTTAAGACAGATCTTGTCAATGTCCTGTCTATGTCCCTGAAACTTTATGTGTATTGCTATAGACATTCAACTGCCTAAATCTATATCCCTGTGCCTTAGGATCTTCCTTATACAAGGAAATCCTGAGGAATTTATGTAACATCTCTTGGGAGCACCTGCAACCATTGAGTCTCAGGATAGGTGTGTAAACCTCCCAGCTCTGTTACCTTTTGGCACCTCTTGAGTGGGTGTTATGCATTGTTTGCCAGAGGATTCCAGCTCCAAGTGCCCACAATGTCTTAGCTACCCTCCCTGCCCTGTCTCATGATGCCAATTCCTCTACCAGTGTTACCTGCCCTTGCTTACCAACTGAGCTACTTGAATTCTTACTTCAGGATTCAAATCTTGAAGGTAAGGCAAACACCTTCAAATGAGCTCTTTCCAAGAAGCTTCTAGTAGCCCCTACAAGTAGACTCTTCTTTGGTCATGTTGCATGCTCATCAGAAGCATTCAGATATGTCTGTGGATGTAGCTGGAGTTCTTTTCCAGAGTACTTCCATGCCCTCATCTGGCAGGATCACTCCACCAGTTCATCAGTCATGATAGAATTCTTCCTTGACTTACGCTGTCCATCCTCCTGTACCCATGCTGCAGCCCAAATGACTTTTTTTTTTAATTTCAGCTTTATTGAGGTATAATTGACAAATAAAATTGTAAGGTATTTAAAGTGTACATCATGGTGATTTGATACATGGATACATTGTGAAGGGCTTCCCAGGTGGTTCAGTGGTAAAGAATCCATCTGCCTGTGCAGGAGACCCTAGAGACTCAAGTTCCATCCCTGGATTGGGAAGATGCCTGGAGGAGGAAATGGCAATCCGCTCAGTATTCTTACCTGGAGAATCCCATGGACAGAGGAGGCTGGTGGGCTACAGTCCATGGGATCTCACAGAGTTGAACATGACTGAGTGAGCATGCATGCATACATTGTGAAAGAATCCCCCCATCTAGTTAATTAACACATCTATCAACTCACACAATTATTTTTATTTTCCCTTTTTGGTGAGAATATTTAAGTTCTCTCTTAGCAGATTTCAACTATAAAATTCAGTGTTATCAGCCAAATTGCTCTAACCCAGAAATAGCAAAGGGATTTTGCCATGAAGATTCAGTTATCAGAAGCTTCCATAGTTGTTTGAAGCCACAGAGCATGGTGAAATTCAAAATAATATACAACATAAGGCAACAATAGTAGAAATCATATTGTGTATTATCTAAGATGATTATTTCCATTAATATTTTCTCTTATTTATATTGAGGCTGTATAAGCAAACTACTCCATTCCTTGCTTAGCAGGTATGAGAAAGAGGAAAGGGGTGGGAGTGGGAAGAGAAATATGGTGTATTTGACAAATTTTTCATTTACCTGTTCACTGTTAACCTTTTGTTTTCTCAAAGGCAAAAATAAGTGAATATAACATAATTCAGGTACAAAAACTCCATGTTACTATATTTTTTATTCATAAAAAACTAAAATACTTCTCATATTTTGGCCAACCCAATAAATCTCTCCATATAGAGATAGAAAAGTTACCTTTTCAGGGTGTGGTAGGCAGAATCCTTGAAGAAGGCAATGGCAACCCACTCCAGTATTCTTGCCTGGGAAGTCCCATGGACGGAGGAGCCTGGTGGGCTGCAGTCCATGGGGTCGCAAAGAGTCAGACACGACTGAGCGACTTCACTTTCACTTTTCACTTTCATGCACTGGAGAAGGAAATGGCAACCCACTCCAGTGTTCTTGCCTGGAGAATCCCAGGGACAGGGGAGCCTTGTGGGCTGCCGTCTATGGGGTTGCACAGAGTTGGACATCACTGAAGCGACTTAGCAGCAAGCAGAATCCTAAAATGGCCCCCAAGATTCCTGCCCGCTGGTGGATGCACCCTTTACAATCCTTGAGTATGGGGTGAAACCTATGTATATAATGAGAAATAACTCCCATGGTTAGGTTGTTAATCAGTTGGTTTTTAATTGGGTGGGCTGTACCTAATCAGGTAAGTGTTTAAGAGAGAGTTTTGCCCCTTCTTGAAATCAGAGAGATTGAAGGTATGAGAAAGATTCTTCTGGCATCGAAGGAGCAAATATTCATGTTTCAAAGTAGCCTATCCAAACTAAGGATCCACATGGTAAGGAACTGAAAGTGGCCTCTAGGGGCTGAGAGCTACCCCTGGCTAGGGTAGCAAGAAAACAGGGATCTCAATCATACAACCTCAAGGAAATGAATTTTTCCAGCCACTTGAGGAAGATTGAAAGGGGCTATTTCCTTGTCAAGTCATCAAATAGGGACACAGCTGGCCAACATCTTGATTTCAGCCTTTTAAAACCATGAGCAGAGGACCCCAGCTAAGATGTGTCCAATTCCTGACTCTTGGAAACTATGAGATAAGTTTGTGTTGCTCTAGACTTCTAAGTTTGTGATTTGTTAAACATGGGGATAAAACTAATACACAAAATTTCCAAGGAAATAGCATACCATGGCCAACCTATTACATTCAAGGTTGACAATCCTGTACATAAACCTTGCACCTCAAAGGACACTATCAAGTAAGTGAAAAGACAACCTATAAACTGAGAGAAAACATTTGTAAATTGTATGTCTAATAAGAAACTTGTATCCAGAATACTTATAGAGCTTTTAAAATTCAACAATGGACTAGTAACCTAAAAATGCAAAGATTCTGAATAGATACTACTACAAAGAAGATAGATAAATGGCCAATAAGTACACAAAAAAGATGCTCAACATTATTAGTCATCAGGGAGATGCAAATCAAAGCTATGGTGAAATTCCACTTTAAATTCACTAGGATGGCTATAATAAAAAGAATAAGCAGAGACATCTGAACCCTCATTCATTGCTGGTGGAAATGTACAATGGTGCAGCAGTCTAATAGGTTCTCAAGTGATTAAACATGGGGTTACCATAATGCCCAGCAATTTCCCTCCTACCCAGGAGAAATGAAGACATACCCACACAAAAACTTGTGCATAAATGTTCATGGCAACATCATTCATAAAAGCCAAAAGTGGGAATAATCCAAATGTCCATCAGTTGACGAATAGATAAGTAAATTGGGGTACATCCATATAATGAAATTATATTCAGCAATAAAAAAGAAGTACTGATACATGCTACAGCAGGTGAAAGAAGCCTATCCCCAAAGACCACATACTGTATTATGTCATTTATATTAAAGGTCCAGCATCAGAAGAGAAAGCAGATTCGTGTTTACTTGGGCTGGGAAGTGGAAATGGGGTGTGGCTGCTAGTAGCACAGGGATTCTTCTGAGGGAAATGGCAGTAATGGCTGTTGAACAACTCTGTAAATATACTGAAAACTGTTCAACTGTACATTTAAGACAGGTGACTTTTTACAGTACGGAGACTATTTGCTTAAGCTGGGGGTTTTTTTTTGTTTGTTTTTGTTTTTGTTTTTTTAAGCCTAGTTTCTCTTTTGTTTTGCTCGGGCCATGCTAGGAAACCAAGTGTTCTATAGAAATAAGACCAAAAAAAAAAAAAAATTGAGTCCTCTGGTTGGCATACCTCAGAGGCCAGATCTGATGCGTTTCATGGTGTTAGAAAGGTCACATGGCAGAGGGAGAAGCATCCATTGTCAAGTTGTGAGGTTTTTAAAGATTTTATCTATTTCTTTTTGATTGTACTAGGTCTTCGGTGCTGCCCAGGCTTTTCTCTAGTTGTGGTGTGCGGACTTCTCGTTGCGGTGCCTTCTCTTGCTGCAGAGCATGGACTAGGCGCATGGGCTTCAGAACATGTGGTGCCTGGGCTCAGTAGTTGTGGCGCATGGGTTTAATTGTCCTGCGGCATGTGGAATCTTTTGGGAACAGGGGTTGAACCTGTGTCCCTTGAATTGGCAGGCAGATTCTTTACCACTGAGCCAAGTCATGACTCTTCTTATCCTTGCTCTCTCCCTAAGAACTAGGTGATCTCTCTAACCTCACTATGGCTTGGGGAAAAATAAGGAGGGATTGAATTAGACAAATTCCCAGTCACTAACAGTTCTAACTATTTTATTCAGCCTGATGATGTATACAAAGATAATCACAGAAATGGCATTCAAGGTATCTGATTATACCAAGATATCACTGAAAATGCTATCTTGACTGTTTTAAACCAGAGAATTTATTAAAATTAATACATGTAGCCAAGAAAGAGCTCAAGAATTTCATGTCACCTTTTTCTGTGTTAATTATTCTCTATTTTACTGTGAATTTAAGATCAAGATTGTATCCAAACTGCCACTTATATCTGAAGCACAATTATTTGCCTTGGGTTTCCTGATACTAATTTTACTCTTTAATCCAAATTACTTTCAAAAACTCTTAACTGTCCTGAAAGCTCGGAAATGAGGAAAGGGAAAAACACAAACTAGTTTAATGCAATGAAAAAAAATCTTTCGGCTCCACTTAGAACATCTAAATGGCTTTCCACTTTCCTTGGTCACTAAATACTCACAAGGCCTTATTCTATTAGTTACTAAGGTAACCCAAAGCTGGCAGCATGTTGACATACCTTTCAAGGACGAGAGATTTTGCAGTATTTCATAGATAATGTCACATTAACCTCAAACTCGTTCTTTTTACAAAAGAACGATAATTATTGGAATGAATCTGTTGTAATTTTATTCTTTGGATATTTTGTTGTTGTTGTTGTTGTTTAGGGACTTCTTGCTGCACTTTTCTTCGGCTTGAATACTATTCTGTTTTTAAAATAATGCAGAAGTAGAAGTCAGATATCTTTGTTGATTCCTGCATTAAACCACTCATTTGTTCCTTGTATGGATTATACATAGCCTGCGTCAGAATCCGGGTAGTCATCCAGATGGTCCTCAAGAGAGGACCTCCTTTGATCTCCCCTTAAAAGCCCCTTATGTTGTTGTTGTTCAGTCACTCAGTCATGTCTGACTCCGCGACCCCATGAACTGTAGCATGCCAGGCTTCCCCATCTTCCACCATCTCCCGGAGTTTGCTCAAATTCATGTCCATCGAATCAGTGATGCCATCCAACCATCTTATTCTCTGCTGCCCTCTTCTCCTTTTACCTTCTATCTTTTCCAGCCTCAGGGCCTTTTCCAATGAGTTGGATAAGGATATACCTAATGAAAATTAAGGCAAAAAGGATGTAATAAAGATAAAAGAAAAACAGATGATCTCTTTGTCATTAACTGCAGTTCATAAACTCAGGTAAGAGAAGTAAGATTTTCTGTCCTCGTGTTATAAATGAGAATTGTAGCTAGGAATCAAGTGTATTTCCCCCATAGCCCATCCTTAGAATATGAATGTAGATGTGCTACCAGTTGTGTCTAAAAATCAGCTTCTTTCCAAAGTCAAACAGTGCTGAGAGTTCATTTGTCTTCTCCAAATAATCCAAAGTAGTGATAGATTTAGATAAATGTACATTGAAGTAGATGCAGTAAATATTAACAAAATCAATACTGACAGTACTTCTGTTGAACAATTGAACAATTATACACTTATGAAAAAAATTGATCATTGATATATAACAAATCTGATCCAAGAAAATGCCTGAATCTAAAATCATGGTAATGTTCAACTATTTGCAGACCTTCTCAATAAATCAAGCACTCATATTTGTGAGTGGTGAATTCACTGCTCTTCTAAAGTTCTTTAGGTTATTATTCAACAGTCCTTCAGAGAATTTAAATTTATGTACTTTTCAGACATCTTTAAACCTCACATTATTCACCTAGATTCTGTAAAAAAAAATAATTATTATTGTTTCTGGACTTGGTCAATTATATCAAGATCATATTGATCAAAGGGGTTAATAAAATGACTGAATAAAATATTACGTAAAGTGATAGCATTCTATTCAATTTAGCAAATATTTACTACCACCCCATAATACCTAAATTGCTAAAGACTTCAATTAACTCAGTGGTTTATTTTATTCATAATACTTGTGTAATTGCCTATTTAAAATTTGTTTTATTAAAGCTAATTTTTATTACTTCCCTGTGGCAACCTATCCTTTGTCTAAAGAGTGGGGAAATTATCCATTGTATTTTGTACTGGATTATTAGCATCCAATTATGTTCTAGTTAATTTGAAGGTGTTAGAAAACAAATTACATATTTTTCTTACCAAAGAAAACTTTGTCACTAAAAACGCAAAATATGTAAATACCCTATTTCTTTATTCATGAATATAAGAATATGAATTTGCATGGCATTTTTATGATAACTAATGAACAGTGTGAAATTAGTAGTTGGGGTTGCTTTATGTTATAATAGTTCTCAGGAAATATTTTATAGCTAATAATCCAGTATTATGTACACTTGAAAGTTGCTAAGAGAGTAAATCTTAAATGAACTCACCACAAAGAAGAAACGAAAATTATGTGACAGGATGAAGCTGTTGACTAAGCCATGGCATGCTAATCATTTTGCAGTTTATCAGTCAGTTCAGTCGGACTGCTCAGTCGTGTCCAAATCTTTGTGACCCCATGAACTGCAGCACTCCAGGCCTCCCTGTCCATCACCAACTCTCGGAGTTCACCCAAACCCATGTCCATCAAATCAGTGATGCCATCCAACCATCTCATCCTCTGTCGTCCCCTTCTCCTCCTGCCCTCAATCTTTCCCAGCATCAGAGTCTTTTCAAATGAGTCAGCTCTTCGCATCAGGTGGCCAAAGTATTGGAGTTTCAGCTTCAGCATCATTCCCTCCAAAGAACACCCAGGACTGATCTCCTTTAGGATGGACTGGTTGGATCTCCTTGCAGTCCAAGGGACTCTCAAGAGTCTTCTCCAACACCACAGTTCAAAAGCATCAATTCTTCGGCGCTCAGCCTTCTTCACAGTCCAACTCTCACATCCATACATGACCACTGGAAAAACCATAGCCTTGACTAGACGGACCTTTGTTGGCAAAGTAATGTCTCTGCTTTTCAATATGTTGTCTAGGTTGGTCATAACTTTCCTTCCAAGGACTAAGCATCTTTGAATTTCACGGCTGCAATCACCATCTACAGTGATTTTGGAGCCCAGAAAAATTCCCCATCTATTTCCCATGAAGTTATGGGACCAGATGCCATAATCTTAGTTTTCTGAATGTTGAACTTTAAGCCAACTTTTCACTCTCCTCTTTCACTTTCATCAAGAGGCTCTTTAGTTCTTCTTCACTTTTTGCCATAGGGTGGTGTCATCTGCATATCTAAGGTTATTGACATTTCTCCCAGCAATCTTGATTCCAGCTTGTGCTTCCTCCAGCCCAGTGTTTCTCATGATGTACTCTGCATATAAGTTAAATATCAAATCAACACCTATACCTTAAATGTATACAATGCTTTATATCATTTATATTTCAAGAAAGCTGGAGAAAAGACAGTTTCTTTATTGAAATGCGTTGTGAAGAATATGCAGTTTGAAAACTGAATAGAAAGCTGTAAGACAAAGAATTGTGTGCATTTTGTAGAATTGTGTATACGAATTTGTCTCAGGAGAAATAACTTGGTCTTTCTCTCTGTTTTGATTGTTTTCTCTGCTTATTCAGAGTTTGT
>SJYO01018089.1:0-10801 GCA_006410555.1 Capra ibex
TTTCTACCGTCTCCTGCTATTCTCCACTAGAATTTTATAATCACTGTTGTGTGCACGTATATATACACACACACTATATATAACCACACAAACACACTCAGACAAAGACATACACACCAATATTAAACTGACATACATATGATAGAGTCGAGTCACCATTTCTTAGAAGGACGTTACGTCCTCTACTCCCAGGGTAGAGCCCCAGCCCTTCTAAGGGAACCTCTTCCCTTATCGTTGGACGAGGTTTTAAGAACACCCCTCTTTAGGTACAAGAAATGAGGATCATGGTCGACCCTACGAGTAGACCCAGACACTCCTGAAGTCACTTAAGTCACCACTACTTGATAGAACACTCCTACGGGGTGTCTCATCTCGAGTGACGCCCGAGAGAGTCATAGGAGCCAAGACCCGAGGCACCCTTGGCAGAGATTGTTTGAGACGTCCTTCCCAAGTTCCGGGACCAACCAAGGTCCTGTGCTCGGAGAAGGACGACGGCTCAGGGAGAAAGGAAATTACTCAACTACGGTCACCTCGAAGACCTTGAGGGTGGGAAAAGATTCGGTTCCGTGGTCCTGAAGGGGACCTCCGAGTGTTCACTCGACGGGGGTGGGGTCGAACCTCTGGGACGAGTAGGTGTTGAGTGCCGTAGTGCGAGAGTTGTAGCCGGTCTCTCAAGGGACGTCCACCTCTTCGGTGTGGGAGGTGGTCTGAGTTCTCGAATGTCCAAAAAAAAAAAAAAAAAAGGGAAGTCCCACTAAAAGTGAATGAACTGTATTTTCAGCTACAGTTGACACAGTAAACGTACTTTGAGTTGTACTGCATGCATTTACACCTTACCGGGCAAGAGTCACTAGAACAGAAACAATGACCGACGCTACATTACACAAAAGGTAAGGGGACTTTTGACTTTAGTTTAAGGAAACTCCTTCGAAACCGGTAGACGTTTAAGACGACTATAGTAAGGAGTCCTCAAAGGGAATAGGAAAGTGAACCCGTCTTCAATGGATAGAAATACCTGTGTCGGGATCCATATTTTAGTACACTTTTGAGTTCAGTGTATGTCCTTCCTGACTTCGTAATGACTCTATCGAACTCGACAGAACAGTTTACGTACTCGAGATCAGGTACTCGTCACTCTAGACAAAATGTTCTCGTCACTTGTCTGTACTCTCGGTTACTTGTCTGTCGTCTCTACCATACCTCCGGTACGTCTTGTGCATATATCTCTCACTTACCTCGTTAAAACTCAACGTCCCTCTACCGGTCTGAATGTCTAGGTGTACTGGTTTGGGGTTTTCCCTGTGTGTGTGTGTATATGGGGTTCTGGAGGAGGGTCGAACGTGGTGGGGACCATGGCCAAACTCTTCATCGACTCGAAGTGGCACCGGACGTATTTCGTCTGGTTCCTGTTGTGTCTCGTCGTCTTGGAAGTAGAGTGACAGAGAAGAAGACGTCTTCGACTCCCACAGGGTCCCCAACCTCTCCTACGCTTTGGCCACGGAGAAAATATCGTTCGTAGACAACCGCACTACGTAGTGCTTGGTTACCAACAAGGACTATGTCGGTTTCAATGTGTCTGTAGTAGAACAAAGGACGAACCATCTCTATTGAAAAGACCGTGAGACAGGAAAATTATTACTCTAATCAGAATTTTCTTACAAAGTATCTAGACCATAAAACAGTAAAAGTACTCTAAACAAAGTTCTCTCCGAATACTTATTCACTCTTTAGTGTCTTGTACACACTATTAAAGTTTCAGTCCTTATAAATGAAAAGAAACATAGACCTCTAGGTTTTACCCTACTCAACAGGTTCCATGTATGGTGGACGTGGGGGGGATGAGGGGTACAACAAGTGAATTGTCTTCTCTCACAAATTCTAAATAATAATTTTCATTTATAACTGACACACCTAATCAGTTCCTTTTAGACAAAACATTCACTGGAAACCTTTCAGAGGACAAAGAGTTTTCACTCCTCGTACAGTCGTGATTCGTAGAGTGTCACCCGAGAAAGAAGGATTAAAGATTCTCCTTCTCGGTAAGTTTACGGGAACTGGAATGTACTTCTTCCGTACAGTTGTTAAGTAAAAGTTATGGGGAAAAGTCTTGTGGAAAATTGGTGGATTAGTCAGTACACCATTAATGAGTCATTGAGACAACAAAGAGACCCACTCGCTTTTTCGTCCTATCATAAAGAACATTAAAAATCTTAAATTTACCCTTCTCGTTTAAAGGACTTAGATATGTACATCAATAAAAGGACCGAAGTATACTTTCTTAGATGACAAAACATAAAAATTAGTTCAAAAATGAATACAAGTAGAAGTAGCTATCACTAAATAGTTTATTTAGGTAATTTCCTAATCAGAACAAGACTCCCGTCTTTACTTCTTTGTGACTCAAAGTCGACTCCCTGTTAGGGGTCTCCCGAGTGGGTCAGGACCGACGAGGACCCTGGCTAGTCTCGACTCTCACGATTCGAATCCAACGTGGAACAGAGTTCTTACAGAAGACGAGTGAAGAAGTCAACTAGGAAAGACAGAAATACACCTTGTTGTCATAATAGAAAACAAAACAGAAGGAAGAAAAGAAAACCAACGGTACAGTAAAAAAGAGAAAGTAAGTGTGCAGGGAGACATATCATAAAACAACATCAAAAACCGACACTTTAGACCCACTAACTTCCGAAAGTACAGATTTTTCAGGCACTTTACCAAGGGAGAGAAACCAGAAGCTAGGTCTATTATTAAACCAAAAAACAAACAAACAGAGAAAACCGACGTGGGTCGTCGTGTGTCCAAGAATCAACAGGTTGGTCCTTTTCTTGGATATGGGTCGTTTCACCTTCACGTCCTAGTGGTGGTCCTTCCAGGGACTTAGTCTAGTAAAGATCGTCCCTACACCAAAGTCGACGACGACGACGACGATTCAGCGAAGTCAGCACAGGCTGAGACACGCTGGGGTATCTACCGTCGGGTGGTCCGAGGGGGCAGACCCTAAGAGGTCCGTTCTTGTAACCTCATCCAAAGGTAAAGGAAGAGGTTACGTACTTTCACTTTTCACTTTCACTACAGCGAGTCAACACAGACTGAGAATCGTTGGGGTGCCTGACGTCGGGTGGTCCGAGGAGGCAGGTACCCTAAAAGGTCCGTTCTCATGACCTCACCCCACGGTGACGTGGGGAATAGACGGGTAGTAGTGGGAAGGTAGAACTGGAGACGTGAAGGTCGTAAAAGTCCAGAATGAAAACCAACGGGTGGTTGTACACAGGGGAACCTTACATAGGATTCTGGTAGCGTAGTATCCTTCCGGAGTGACAGACGGTCAGGTCCCATTTAATTAGTAGTCAATGAGAATACTCAAATAGTGTTGTCGACACTTTTAAGACAACCGAGGGTAAGTACAGTGCGAGAGGAAAGGAGTGACACAAGGGCTCAGACAAGAGACGTAGACACAGAGGTGAGGAAGGGACGGTGCGACGACTCTTCAATGACGGTGTGTCCCTCGGGTCGGTACGTGAGATACTGTTGGATCTCCCCCACCCTGTCTCGTTCACTTCGTCGAGTTTTCTCTCTACTGCAGTCCTCTGAACACTACTAATCGAACGACATGTGTTCCCCACTTCTCTTGTAACGTTTCGTTAAGAGGTTAATTTTTGATTTGGTTTGTTTGTTGTAACGGTGAGTGTTCCTATAAGTAATTTTTTTTTCTTTAGGATAACAAAACATGGTTTTCCTTCAGTATGTCGGAAATTATGTTTGATACAGTGCTTATCACCAGTTTTACGTCTATTAGATTATTATTTATTTTTCTGTTGGCAGAATGAGTTTACAATTGAGTCGTTGGTGAGTTTCTATTACGATTTCGATCCGAACGATACAGAGGAAGAGTTTAAATGGGTGCAAAGACATTGATACTTCGGAGAGAGAGGGTCCTATAAAACAGAACGAACAGACAAAAGAGACAATCGTTACAAAAATATAGAATCTAACGTGTTGAGAATAGATTTTGTCACTTCCTCCGATAACTCGAACCGATGGGTTTTGACCCGTAAGGGAGATTGTAAGTGCTCGTTCCAAGGTTACGTTAATCTTAAATTCCACTGTATTAGTTGGTGTTTATGTGAAAAAAAGCTTCTTTTATTAACGTATACATCGAAGATAATGACCTCTTCCTTTACCGTTGGGTGACGTCACAAGAACGGACCTCTTAGGGACCCTACCCCCTCGGACCACCCGAAGGTAAATAACCCAGCGTGTCTCAACCTGTGCTGACTTCGCTGAATCGTCGTCGTCGTCGTCGTCGTCGAAGATAATGTTTTTCTATAAAAAATTACAAATAAATAAAGGTACAAATGAACAAAGTCCAGAATCAACGTCGTGTACCTTAGAATCAAAGTAATACCGACCAAAAATCAATACCACGTACCTGAGAGATCAATGTAATGGTTGTCCGGTTACTTAGCTCTGTAATCCATGACTCCGTTCCTTATACTGAATAAGTCTTTCGACCGACCGGCTCTTCTCCCGTCTGATCTCAGGGATTTATTAGTTGAACAGTCCCAGGTCTACGGATCAAGAATTTATCTCGGTCTACCTCTCTTCGTCACTCCTTGAGTTCAGTTTTCTGTCTTCTCTCTCGTTCTCTATCACTCCTTCCTTTCATTTTTCCCAGAAGTCAGAACATTTTGTAGAGAGGGTTTCCGGCTGGAAACCTTCCCCACACAAGTAGAGAAGGAAAGTTACCACCCTTTCCAGTCTGACAGAGGGACACTCGACTTGTGTCCGTGAAATCAAATTGTCGGTCCGTCTCCCAGTCCCAGGAGACTCCGTCCGGTAATACATACCGATACTATCGTTACCGTTCCTTTTCGTTCAGTTTTCCTTGTCAAGGTTGTCCCTCAGTCTCGCCCAAGAAGAGATACTGCTAAGGGGGGTAGAGTCAAGTAAGGTATTCAGAACAACTTTTTCCCCCACTGCTGGCAGGACGAAATAGTCTAAGGAGAAAGACCCCCACAGAGGGTAACGACGAATCACAATATGGACAACGTTACACAGAAGAAAACCAAGGAGAAACATTTCCCAGATCTTCAGATCTGAATCTTTCTGACGAACTTTGGGTCTTCCGTCGAAGTGTTCAGTACCTTCGCAGAGCAATATATACGCTTCTAGTTTTTCGGTACCGAATAACTTTACTAAAGGAGCCAGACGTGGAGTCGGTGGACCTCCGGGCATTAGGACGAAAGAGTCGCAAAGGAGTCCCAAGTGGTATACGTCACTGACTTCAGAGCACTGACGATTCATCGTCCATAAGGAGAAGGAGTTCCGAGTGGTTGAGTGCAAGTCAAGTCAAGTCAGTGAGTCAGCACAAGTTGAGAAACACTGGGGTACCTGACGTGTAACCTCCCGACGTTGACGACCAAGGTAGAGAGTCCGAGTGGAGAGCCAGTACTTACACTGGTCACAGACGCTCTGTGAAAGACTAGTTGAAAACAGGGTGACTCAACTCTCAGAGTGAAGTCACTAAAACAAACAAAAACAGGTCAGGTCAGTGCATAAGAAAAATTCGGTACTGTCCACAATACAAAACATGGTCCCGGTCGTCATTAAATTTTTTTAGGGACCGAACACCGATTGATATTAGGTCCTCTGTAAAAGGGAACATCGAAGAAGGGTATGGATCTTAGTGTGACAAGGTTAATAAAATACAATATGTACACTAAAAGAGTTTTACAAATCGGTGTCTCCATACCTTCGGGCTAATGCATGACCAATGGCGTTCTCAGTTGTTGGAATCTTTAATCTGTCCTATATTCCTTACCTCGATCATTGTGTCTGTCTCTACATCAAGTCGTCTCTTTGTACTCCGTAGTAAACTTCTGTTTTTTGTTTCAATTTGTTACCAAGCATATTGATCAACATTAGGTCAACGCTATTAGTTCGTTGAGTTCCTCCGTCTTGACTAAATTACTCGATAGACGTCAAAGTAGCATGACTGGTGTGTGTAAAAAAGTGCCGAATTACCAACTCTGTTCGAATATAACCGTCTTAGTTGATCCATCTCTCTTTTTCTATTTACAAAGGCAAACTGAGTGTTTTCAATATTAAATGGTTCCATCATATTCAGTATTAATAAAATTCTCTTCTAAAAGGAATGTGCACCTTTTATGGCTAAATTTGGTCATTTAAAATATATCTTTAGTATTATAAATACTGGTATACATGATCAGGTGAGACCAGATATATTCAGTAAGAAATACAATTGTCGAAATACTTCGGAAGTATTTCCAAAGGGTAGTCTTAAGAAAGTATTAAAAAAAAAAGAGTGAAGTCGTAATACCAGACTTACAGTCTTTGAACACAAGTAGGTTTTAAGAAAAAAATGTAGTGACAAGAACTTACCTTGCGTAAAGAGGTTTCCGTACTCACTTTGGTATCGACAGATATTACTCTTTTCTGAAGGTTTCAGTTCAAATTTAGACTCATGTTCCGTTAACTGTTTGGATAGGTCAATGACGATATTGGATGTTGTGAAAGTCTATTATTGATCTTAATACTGATTATTATACGATGGTCTTGTATAGTCTAAACATCCTTGAGGTGTATTAAAGATCTGATAGAAATAGTAAATGTTATATTGAATTCTAAATAATAATTAGACTTTTGTGGAGGGTAGGTCAAATTGTATAGTTCACTAGAATTAGTCTAGTTATAGAAGGAAACCGCACAAAACCCCCGGGGAACTTCGTAGGGTTTCAATCTATGTCCATTAGACTAAACTCTTCAAACAGTTTTCTTGAAAGTCTTTTTTTTTCTAAAACTTTGTGTTATCCGAGTATTCGGAGACACTTTCTTCAATAAATGATTCGGTTTCACTATTCTTTTTTCAAGTTTCCGTATGTGTCTTGTCTAGTGAAATTTTCCATTTCTTTGAATTGTAAACGATAGTTTTCGTTTTTAGAAATCTTTTGAACGGAATTTTTTTTTTTCAATGTAAACGTAGACGAATGAAATTTTTAAGTAAATAAGTTAATTTGAACAAAATTTGAATGACTCAGAACTCACTAGGTCCTGTTTTGGGTAAGACCCCAGGGAATAGGTGTTTAGAAAACAGTGTATTCACAAAGTCGTATTAAAATTGAAGATTCAGCGTCTTATAGACCTCGCTAGGATTTTCCACCTTCGGAAAGATTTTCAAGTGAGTTTTGAGGACAAAGTAAACGTATGAGAGGAGTTTTCAAAGAAGTGTCACTCAATGAAAGGAACGACTGTCTAAACATTCTCTACACTATTCTAAAACAAATCGAAGACAATTTGTAGCTGTGTTAAGTTTACAATCTGAATTTCAATACAGATCACAACTACTAGTTCCGTCCAGACATTTTGACCTAGTTGTTTGAATTTGTAATTATGGTCTGCGAATAAATTATACCTCATAGGGTCAAGTACACTCACACTGTCAGTAAACCGTATTAAAAAAAGAAAATGAATCTTAACAAACCAGACATACAAACACTCGTGAATACAAGTGAATTCAATTAATTTATCTCGAGAAAATATTTAGTTGACTCCGTCGCAAAAGGTTTCTGTTTCTACGTATGTGTGTCGTTGTGTCTCCGGAGTCAAATATAAAGTTCTTAAGTCAGGGTTCAGTCCACCTCGTTACATTTTTGGGTAGTTAAACGTTTTCTCAAATCTAAGTTTACCCTAAAGACACTTTGCCTTGTTCAGTTCGAGTGAACCGATCTACCGACTTATAAACGTCTTTTTCTTTAAATATTAATAGAACATGTTTGGTTGAAGATTTAATACAATGACAGAATTTAGACACACATATTTTCCGTCGTGTCTACTCACAAGGACTCTTCTGGTATACCCTGTAAAAGTAGAGTTTTGATGTCCGTTTAAGAAGGATCCTACTGAAAGAAAGGGGGAACAAATTATAAGTGTTCAGAGAATTCTATTTACCCATTCCAAAACGTCACCATTTCCTATAACCCTCGGTAGGAACACAGGACTTTTCTGATGTAAACATTTTGTTTCTGTCAAAACAAAGAGAAAAACTTTCTTAACCTTTACCAATGAAGTTACTTTAACCTCCTGAACTGTATGGGAAATGGATACAACCCTTCGAAATGAAAAACGAGTAAATCGAATCCCCTCTTCTGTAGATCCCTTCCGAGTCTCCGTTTTAGATCCGAGGACATTTAGTTACACCTGACTTCCCCTTTCTCCACTTCCATGGTCCTTTCCGTCTTACTCGGGTTACAAGTAACGTCGTGACAAATATTATCGGTCCTGTACCTTCGTTGGATCTACAGGTAGTCGTCTGCTTACCTATTCTTTCGACACCATGTATATATGTTGTCTCATAATGAGTCGGTAATTTTTCTTACGTAAACTTAGTCAAGATTACTCCACCTACTTTAACCTCAGCTAATATGTCTCACTTCATTCGGTCTTTCTTTTTGTGGTTATGATATATGATTGTGTATATATACCTTAAATCTTTCTACCATTACTATTGGGACATACGCTCTGTCGTTTTCTCTGTGTCTGTATGTCTTGTCTGAAACCTGACACACCCTCTCCCTCTCCCACCCTACAACACTCTTACCGTAACTTTGCATATGATGGTACACTCTTTGTTTAGTGATCAGACCCAAGCTATGTTCTATATCCTACGAACCCCGACCACGTGACCCTACTGGGTCTGTCTACTATACCCCTCCCACCACTCTCCCCCCAAGTCCTAACCCTTGAGTACCTGTAGACACCACCTAAGTACAGTTACATACCGTTTTGGTTATGTCATAACATTTCATTTTTTTTAATTTTTTTTTTCTCTTCAATTAATAGTCTCCGTTAAGATCTGGGAATAGTCGGGTCTGTACCGTGGTCTCCTCAGATTTATTGTTTGTAACGATTAATCGCGAAAGGAACGATATATATAATATGTGTATGACGTATATATATGGGGGGTATATATATGGTAAGGTGTTAAACGGTGACCATCTTTGAGATTCAGGAAAGGGAAGGAGAACTTTGAAGAGATTTTCAAATAATAAGGAAACAATTTTACGATTGTGACACACTCAATGAGTTGAGACTCAATGGTAGAGACTCATGTGGGTACACATACATGTTATTTGTACAATTATTTGAACAAACAAAAAAATAAATTTTTTTTTTTTTTCTATTCTTCCCGTCTTACTCTTCAGACGTATCAACACGGTCCTTCCGTCGTTAGTCCCCCTTCACTCCAGTCACTAAACGAACTTGGTTATACGCGGAGTAAACGTGTCTTCAGGACTCCCGTTTACTAGAGGCGTCTGTCCCAGAACGGGTTTATAAAAGACTAGTACCGACCGATCGGAGTTCGTAGCGCCGAGGACCGACCGATTCCGTCTAAAGAATGGTTCAGGTTGGAGGTAGACCAGTGGTGTGTCGTCCGGTGACGTAGACCTCTGATGCGTGACTTCGGTCCTTATACCGAAGTAAGCCTTTCGGTCGACTGGCTCTTCTACCGTCTGGCTTTAGAGTCCCGTCGATAGAACAACCCCAGACCTACGGTCCAAGAAAATATCTCAGTCTACCTCTCTTCGTTACTCCTTGATTATGGGTTCCCGTGTTGTCTCTCACTCTCCATCACTCCTTCATTGCATTGCACACAGAAGTCAGAACGTTCCGTAGAGACCCTTCCTCGTCGGAACCTTTCCCCACACAAATAGAGAAGAAAAAACATCGGTGAGTGTCCACCAGTCCAAGTCTACTGGAGAGATGCTTGACTTCTTTCCGTGAACTCAAATGTTAGTGCGTCTCCCCATCACAAGAAACTCTGTCCAGCAATACGTAGTAACTCGAAAGAACCACCGAGTCCGCCATTTCTTAGAAGGACGTTATGTTCTCTCCGTCCAAGGAAGGGACCAACCTTTTTAGGGGACCTCGTCCCTTGCCAATGAGTGAGGTCATAAGAACGGACCCTTTAAGGTACCTACCTCCTCGGACCGTCCGATGTGTCAAGTGCCCCAGTGTTTCTCCGTCTGTACTGACTGACTGATTGTTGAAACTGAAACTAATATATACTAATATTATTGTCGTCGTCGCTTTTCGTTCAGTTTCTTTCTCGAGGTCGGACCCAGTCTTAACAATGAAGAGACGTCGTCAATTGTTCGAGTCCTCGCGTAGCACACCTGAGTCGAAGGGACCTCGCACACCCCAGCTTCAAGGGGTAGATCCCCAGCTTGGACACAAGAGGTCGTGACCCTCCGTCCAAGAGTCGATGACCTAGTGGTCCCTTCAGGGTGTTCGTGTCAAAAACTCTAGATGGAACCACTGGAAGAGATGTGTCACGAAGAGCTTCTCCTTCTACGAGCCACTGGGGTCTGTTCCACCGCGTGTGGCGACCAAGACTACCTCGAACAAATCACAACTCGGACTCGGACGTAAAGAAAAAACAAAAAATTAGTTAAATGAATAAAATTAACCTCCAATTAATGAAATGTTATACATCACCAAAAACGGTATGTGATTGTACTTAACGGTACCCACATGTACACTGGGGTAGGACTTGGGGGAGGGTGGAGGGAGGGGTAGGGTAGGGAGTCCCAGCAGGGTCACGTGGCCGAAACTCACGGGTCCAAGTACGTAGTCTGAACCTGACCACTAGACAAAGTGTATACTATTATATGTAGAAAGATACGATAAGAGAGTTTAGTAGGGTGGGAGCAGAAGAAGGTCTCAGGTTTACAGACAAGAAATAAAGACACAAAGAAAACGACAGAGTGTATATTCCAGTAGC
>SJYO01018089.1:10997-60000 GCA_006410555.1 Capra ibex
CCGTCTTACTCTTCAGACGTATCATCACGGTCCTTCCGTCGCTAGTCCCCCTTCACTCCAGTCACTAAACGAACTTGGTTATACGCGGAGCAAACGTACCTTCAGGACTCCCGTTTACTAGAGGCGTCTGTCCCAGAACGGGTTTATAAAAGACTAGTACCGGCCGATCGGAGTTCGTAGCGCCGAGGACCGACCGATTCCGTCTAAAGAATGGTTCAGGTTGGAGGCAGACCAGTGGCGTGTCGTCCGGTGACGTAGACCTCTGATGCGTGACTTCGGTCCTTATACCGAAGTAAGCCTTTCGGTCGACTGGCTCTTCTACCGTCTGGCTTTAGAGTCCCGTCGACAGAACAACCCCAGACCTACGGTCCAAGAAAATATCTCAGTCTACCTCTCTTCGTTACTCCTTGATTATGGGTTCCCGTTTTGTCTCTCACTCTCCATCACTCCTTCATTGCATTGCACACAGAAGTCAGAACGTTCCGTAGAGACCCTTCCTCGTCGGAACCTTTCCCCACACAAATAGAGAAGAAAAAACATCGGTGAGTGTCCACCAGTCCAAGTCTACTGGAGAGATGCTTGACTTCTTTCCGTGAACTCAAATGTTAGTGCGTCTCCCCGTCACAAGAAACTCCGTCCAGTAATACGTAGTAACTCGAAAGCACCACCGAGTCCGCCATTTCTTAGAAGGACGTTATGTTCTCTCCGTCCAAGGAAGGGACCAGCCTTTTTAGAGGACCTCGTCCCTTACCAATGAGTGAGGTCATAAGAACGGACCCTTTAGGGTACCTACCTCCTCGGAGCGTCCGATGTGTCAAGTGCCCCAGTGTTTCTCCGTCTGTACTGACTAACTGATTGTTGAAACTGAAATTAATATATACTAATATTATTGTCGTCGTCGCTTTTCGTTCAGTTGCTTTCTCGAGGTCGGACCCAGTCTTAACAATGAAGAGACGTCGTCAATTGTTCGAGTCCTCGCGTAGCACACCTGAGTCGAAGGGACCTCGCACACCCCAGCTTCAAGGGGTAGATCCCTAACTTGGACACAAGAGGTCGTGACCCTCCGTCCAAGAGTCGATGACCTAGTGGTCCCTTCAGGGTGTTCGTGTCAAAAACTCTAGATGGAACCACTGGAAGAGATGTGTCACGAAGAGTTTCTCCTTCTACGAGCCACTGGGGTCTGTTCCACCGTGTACGGTGACCAAGACTACCTCGAACAAATCACAACTCGGACTCGGACGTAAAGAAAAAACAAAAAATTAGTTAAATGAATAAAATTAACCTCCAATTAATGAAATGTTATACATCACCAAAAACGGTATGTGATTGTACTTAGCGGTACCCACATGTACACTGGGGTAGGACTTGGGGGAGGGTGGAGGGAGGGGTAGGGTAGGGAGTCCCAGTAGGGTCACGTGGCCGAAACTCACGGGTCCAAGTACGTAGTCTGAACCTGACCACTAGACAAAGTGTATACTATTATATGTAGAAAGATACGATAAGAGAGTTTAGTAGGGTGGGAGCAGAAGAAGGTCTCAGGTTTACAGACAAGAAATAAAGACACAAAGAAAACGACAGAGTGTATATTCCAGTAGCTATGGTAGAAAGATTTAGGGTATATATACGTAATTATATGACACAACCACAAAAAGAAAGACTGAATGAAGTGGGACATTTTATCCGAGGTCAAAGGAGGTGGAGTAGTCTTGACTAAGTTTACCACTTGGACGTAAAGATTGTTCGTTGGGTCCTCTACGGTAGTGAAGACCAAGGTTTGGCGTGTGAAAAGTCGTCCTTCAAAAGAGTTTCAAAGAGGGGAAAAATTTTCAAGGGACGGCATGGTAAAGGGGCACATCTAAAGAGACAGGAATTGGAAGTTGAAGCCAGACTGTTCTGGACCTTTCGAGAAAGGATTCCGACGAAAACTTTACACAAAACTTTCCTGGGGAACCAAACAACGTAGATAGTTTTAAGATCTTTACGTAAAGTAAAAAAAGAGTTATAAAAAAAGTACACCTCGTGAAAACTTCAGAACAACTTAAATAATGTTATAATGAAGATAAAAAATAATAGAAAAAAAACCCCCCCCCGATACTGTGTACAATCAAAAACTGAGGGACTGGTCCGCAACTTGGGTGTGGGGTATGTAAAGTTCCGTTTCAGAATTGGTGACCTGGTGGTCCCAACAGGGGTTTTTCATGTAGGTGAAACTATTCTCTAAGGTAAATTTATTTAACATTTTGTTAACTAAGTGTATTTTTGGTAATTGATTAAACAATTAACGTTACAACCTTGTAAATCTTTGTTTAAATTGTCAGATCGTCGACACCGTGTCACTATCACCTTTTATCTTTTTAATCTCAGTATGCAATCAAGAGTTACTTAGTTATAGTAGACACTTATATAAACATGAACTTTATTTGTCTTTATGTCAAGAGAAATATAAAATTAAGAAGATATACAGACTTTGTTTCTAACGAGAGGACATATAATTATACAAACACACAATTCCCTTTGCATACACATACATATGTCTTCAAAATCTTTTACATAACCTTATATAAAAGAAAAGTGACAACACACCAAAGACGACTGTTCGTCATGCTCAGTCGATATCTATATGTACATAGAGGAGAAAAAAACCTAAAGGACTTATAAATGCAGTGGTGTCTCGTGACTCATCTCAAAGGACACGAGATCTCATCAAAGAGTAATTCATAGGTAAAATATGTAATTTAGTTATCACATATACACAGTTAGGGTCAGAGGGTCAAGTAGGGTGGGAGGAACGAGGGAACCACAGGTGTGTAAAAAGAAAAATGTAAATACCAGTAATGAAGATAAAACCTTTATCTAAGCATACGTAATACAAAGAGTTAAAGTGTATATACGCAATAATATGTCACAAAACGAGGAAGATTAAAGTGAGACACACTATCACACACCCAGGTAGACGTAAAGACGTTTTCCGACTCATTATCAGGTAACACAGATGTGTGTGTGTGTGTGTGTGTGTGTGTGTGTGTGTGTGTGTGTACGTATAAATATATGGTGAAGAAAAAAGTAAGGAGACGAGTACCTACAAATCCAACGAGGGTACAGGACCATAGAATTCCTCACGACAACACTTGTAAACCCAAGTCAAGTCAAGTAAAGTCAGTGAGTCAGTACAGGTTGAGAAACACTGGGGTACCTGACGTCGTACGGTCCGAAGGGACAGGTAGTGGTTGAGGACTTCGAACGAGGTCGAGGACAGGTAACTCAGTCACTATGGTAGGTTGGTAGAGTAGAAGACAGGAGGGGAAGAGGAGGACGGAAGTTAGAAAGAGTCGTAGTCCCAGAAAAGGTTACTCAGTTAAGAAGCGTCGTCCACCGGTGTCATAACCTCAAAGTCGAAGTCGTAATCAGGAAGGTTACTTATAAGTCCTGACTAAAAGAAATCCTACCTCACCAACCTAGAAGAACGTCAGGTTCCCTGAGAGTAGAGGTCGCGGTGTCAAGTTTTGGTAGTCAAGAAGTCGTGAGTCGAAAGAAATATCAGGTTGAGACTGTAGGTATAGAATCCTACAACATGTAAAATCTTAACACCAAAAGAGACCCATATATCTTAAATTTGTTTTACCAGTCTTCTTGGATTAAGACGGATCCTCCAATTTACCGTTTAATTCTACCTTTTATTAAATTATACTTGAATACACTAGTACATGGATAGACACTAAAAGACATTCAAATCACTAAATAGAAGAAATGAACAAACTATCAAAAGTTAAGTTATAGGAACTGGAGGTTGAAATACCTTATAAGAAAAGTTAAAGAAATTATGTCTTTTGTGTCTTCAGAAGAGAAAGTGGTGTAGTTAAAATGAAGGTGCAGAAAGTTCATGACGTAGATGTAAAGTGGACCTAATAATTAAGGTTATTGTATTTAGACAAAGATCAATGGGGCACTATAAATAGACAACCTAAACACCACTATTAAAAAAAAGGATAATTATAACTTTTGTGTTTATGTGTCGATACATATATACGTACATATATGTATGTGTGTACATACGTATACGATAAAGTGTCACATACCGAACAAATACGATCCAGAACTGAAAGTTATCGGGAATTCTCTAAGTGGGGTATTGACATAACACAACGGAGAACAGATAGGTGGGTAGGTTGGGTCGTAAACGTCTTCATGACATTTCTGGTGTTAGTCTCGAGGTTGACGTATGTGAGACGAAATGTTCATCGTCTTGAACGGGAACTGGTGGTAACGATACTTGATTTGGTACCTTTGTAGGTAAGGACCATGGAAACTGTAACTGGTCAACATCGGGTAAACCTCCAGTACTGAGACATCCTTCATTTTGTAAATAAGACAATGTATAGTAATCTAGATCATAATAAAAGGGTTCTGAACCTCGTCTAAAAATTTAAAAACAGGTTGGAAAATTTATTCAAGATATAGACATACAAAAACTCTCTTTTTAGCGACAAACAATAAAGACTGACGAGACTTCGAATCGACGACGGGACCGAAAGAGATCGATACCACTCGTCCCCGATGAGAGATTAACACCCTACGTCCGAAGAGTGACACCGCCGAAGAGATGAACCCCTCGTGCCCGGGACCCGTGTGCGCAAAGACATCAACAGTCCGTACCCGAAGTAAAGAGGCACTGCACACCCTAGAAGGCCCTAGTCCCTACCTTTCACTCAGGGGATGTTTCGTCCACCTAAGGAACGGTGACCTGGTGGTCCCTTCGGGGTATTCAAGATATAGAGCTCACGAGTGATCTAGACAACGTAAGTTTTATGGAGCCAGTCACACGAGACGGGTAACGGTACCCTTTCAGGAAAGTTAGGAACCTTTACGATAACAGATACCGACAAACTTGGTATTGACCGACCTTCTCGTAGAAATCTAGGACACTTACACCTGGTCAATGTCGACGGAGTAAAACGAGGGTTCACAGTCGACGACGGGGTAGAAACTAGGGAAGACAACGTCAGCAATTCTTTATACTCAGGAAGTCGAGTTAACGTCTTTACAACCACGACAGTCTTCTCCGTAAAAGGGAGTTAATACTAGTCACAGGAGACTGTGAAAGACACGTATGTAGAATCATTTAGACTTGAGCACAAGAGAGCAAAGAAAGGGATTGTACTCATTCTACCAAAGACCCCTGTAGATAGAAGTGGGCTGACGGGGAGAGTGATCTCGTTCTCGTAGGTATTAGGACAGGGGACAGGTCACTACCTAATGAAGGAAAAGAGGAAGAGGGTACCTGTGGAGATTCTGTAGAGATCGATTAGGAGGTCTACTTATAACAGAGACTACTTAGAGAGAGGACTTTCACTTTCACAATCAACAAGTCAGTACAGACTGAGAAACGTTGAGGTACCTGATATAGGGTAGTGTCAGGAGACAGGTACCCTAAGAGGTCCGTTCTTATGACCTCACCCAACGGTAAGGGAAGAGGTCCCCTTGAAGGGTTGGGTCCCTAACTTGGGTGTAGAGGACGTGACGTCCGTCTAAGACATGGTTGACTCGATGGTCCCTTTGGGTAGATAGGAGAATTTCCGTATATAAAAACCTGTCAATTTAAATTACGGATATAAACACACAAAATTTAGTTCACTGAAAACGTGTCTGTGTGTACACGTCCCTACTATAATTTAGTCAAATAAATTTGGGAGTCTTTAGTTTATGGTGACTCGTCCTGTACTAATTGACTGGTCATCTCTGCTCTACCCTCTCCCTCACACTCACACTTCTCACTTCCTAACACAATGAGTCCTTGGTCCTTTCAGTAGAAACACAACAGCTAGAACTAAGGTACCGCTGCTCCCACCCAGACCAGAGTCCCTGAGAAAGACATCGACTCATCTTGTCTTGGTTTCCAAATGATCTCAGCTGTCACACTACCGACTGTCGTCCGACAGGTCCCATGTCCTCGACCATCGACTAGGTTACAGTCTTAGGGCCACCTGGAGTCATGAGGTGTAGAGACACTACAACCTCAGGGACACCTTAAGAAGGGTCCTACATGCATTCCACCATACATGGCCTACGTCAGATCCTCATTACTAATGTCTTACGCGCAAGTACCCATGACAAGTTTAGTTCTACCAAATGTCTGAGACACTAACCTCATTCGTGGAGACTAAGGTGTTCAAAACAGAAACCCCCGAAGTTCTTAGTGAAAAAATAAAATACAACCTAATATCAACTAATTGTTATGACAAAATGAAAGACGAGACGTCTTGTCAATGAGTGTGTGTGCATATATACACACTCAAATATGTGTGTGTGTATATAAGAAAACGTATAGCAAAAGGTAATGCCAAATAGGGTCCTGTCACTTATGTGAAAGGACAAGAGATGTCATCCGGGAAAAACAGATAGGTAGGACATACGTTATCAAAAAGAGAGAGACAATTAGGGTTTGAGGGTTAGGAAGAGAAGGGGAGGGGAATCCTTGGTGTTGGTGTAACAGATACAGACTCTCAGACACAAAACGTTAATTTAAGTAAACACAACATAAAATTTTAGACGTGTATTTACTATAGTATACGAAAAATAGAAAGAGAGAGACTGAATGTAATGAATCGTACCCGAAGGACCACCGAGTCTGTCGTTTCTTAGACAGACGTTACACCCACTGGACCCAAGTTAGAGACCCAGTCCTTCTAGGGAACCTCTTCCTTTACCGTTGAGTGAGGACATAAAACGGACCTCTCAGAATACCCGTCTCCTCGGACCACCCAATGTTTCTCGGTCTATGTTGACTCGTTGACCGTAAGTTATAAGTCCATGAATCATTCTAACAGAGATCCAGGTAGGTGTAACGTCGTTTATCATAGTATATCAAAAAAAAAAAAAATTTACAAACTCCTCACAAGGTAACATGGATACGTAACGTAGGAAAAAAAAAAAATTGGTATAAGTGTACCTTCTATCAGAAAAATAAAGGAAATATAGAAGGTAAAACGGAGGTGTCTTTTTATCTTCGATGTCAATTGAATCATTCACAGTAAGAGACTTCGATAGAATCAAATCTTTCAAATTTCTAGTGCGATTCTGCTTTAACGGATGACTCCCCCTTATACTTTATTTCCGTTCAGAGTCTGACACCAACCTTCCGGAAATGACCAGGACATTCTTAATACACTCCAATTTGACCTAAACTCCCTGTGCACTCAAGAGAAATGAGGGGTAAGAGGACCTCCTCCCTACACACATCCGTTTACACTCCAGTCCTGACCACCCTTGTGTTCAAAGGTGGTTGAACACCCCTAAGGACGAAGAGACTACTGAGACCAGACTTCAAAGGAAGTCCAATTTTGAAAGAGTGGTTTCGACGAATCATAATTAGTCGGTTGGTTGACCTTTAAATTATACTGAGTCACGTCAAGTCAGGTCAGTGAGTCAACACAGGTCAAAAATCGTTGAAGCACCTGAAGTCGTGCGGTCCGAAGGGAAGGTAGTGGTTGGGGACCTCGAACGAGATTGAGTACAGGTAGCTCAGCGACTACGGTAGGTTGGTAGAGTAGGACAGCTGGGGAAGAGGGTGCAAGTTAGAAAGGGTCGTAGTCTTAGAAAAGGTTTCTCAGTCGAGAAGTGTAGTCCACCGGTTTCATAACCTCAAAGTCGAAGTCGTAGTGAGGAAGGTTACTTACAAGTCCTAACTAAAGGAAATCCTACCTGACCAACCCAGAGGAACGTCAGGTTCACTGAGAGTTCTCAGAAGAGGTTGTGGTGTCAAATTTTTGTAGTTAATAAACCACGAGTCGAAAGAAATATCAGGTTGAGAGTGTAGGCATGTACTGATGACCTTTTTGGTATCGAAACTGATCTGTCTGTAAACATCCATTTCACTACAGAGATGAAAAATTATAGGATAGATCCAACTGGTATCGAAGTGAAGGTTTAAATTTGTTCATACAAATTTAAAGTACCGACGTCAGTTGTAGACGTCACTAAAACCTCGGGGGGTTTTATTTGAGAGATTGACAAGGTGACAAAGCGGTAGATAAACGGCACTTCATTACCCTGACCTACGATACCAAAATCAAAGGACTCACAACTCGAAATTTGGTTGAAGAAGTGAGAGGGGAAAATGAAAGTAGTTCTCCGAGAAATCAAGAAGTAAAAGACGGTATTCCCACCACAGTAGACGTATAGACTCCGATAACTATAAAGAGGGCCCTTAGAACTGAGGTCGAACACAAAGAAGGTCGGGTCGTAAAGAGTACTACATGAGACGTATATTCCATTTATTCGTCCCACTGTTATATGTCGGAACTACATCAGGAAAAGGATAAACCTTGGTCAGAAAACAAGGTACAGGTCAAGATTGACAACGAAGGACTAGACGTATGTTCAAAGAGTTCTCCGTCCAGTCCACTAGATCATACGGGTAGAGAAATTCTTAAAAAGTGTCAAACAACACTAGAGGTGTCAGTTTTCGAAACCGTATCAGTTATTTCCTCTTTATCTACCCAAAAAACCCCTTGTGAAAACGAAAAAGTACTACATCGCCTACAACCGTTAAACTAGAGACCAAGGAGACGGAACAGATTTAGACGCAACTTGTAGACCTTCAAGTGTCAAGTCTATAACGACTCCGGACCGAACCTCTTAAAACTCGTAATGAAATGATCGTACACTCTACTCACGTTAACACACCATGAAACTCGTAAGAAACCGTAACGGAAGGAAACCCTAACCTTTCTTTTGACTGGAAAACGTCAGGACACCGGTAACGACTCAAAAGGTTTAAACGACCGTATAACCCACGTCGTGAAAGTGTCGTAGTAGAAAGTCCTAAACTTTGTCGAGTTGACCTTAAGGTAGTGGAGGTGATCGAAACAAGCATCACTACGAAAGATTCCGGGTGAACTGAAGTGTAAGGTTCTACAGACAGAGATCTACTCACTAGTGTGGTAGTACTAATAGACCCAGCACTTCTAGAAAAAACATGTCAAGAAGACCCATAAGAACGGTGGAGAAGAATTATAGAAGACGAAGAGAATCCAGGTATGGTGAAGACAGGAAATAGCTCGGGTAGAAACGTACTTTACAAGGGAACCATAGAGATTAAAAGAACTTCTCTAGAGATCAGAAAGGGTAAGACAACAAAAGGAGACAAAGAAACGTAACTAGTGACTCCTTCCGAAAGAATAGAGAAGAACGATAAGAAACCTCGAGACATAAGTCTACGAATATAGAAAGGAAAAGAGGAAACGAAAAGCAAAGAGAAGAAGAGTGTCGATAAACATTCCGGAGGAGTCTGTCGGTAAAACAAAAAAACGTAAAGAAAAGGTACCCCTACCAGAACTAGGGACAGGAGACATGTTACAGTACTTGGAGTAAGGTATCAAGTAGTCCGTGAGATAGATAGTCTAGATCCGGGAATTTAGATAAAGAGTGAAGGTCACATATTAGTATTCCCTAAACTAAATCCAGTATGGACTTACCAGATCGCCAAAGGGGATGAAAGAAATAAAATACAGACTTAAACCGTTACTCTTCAAGTACTAGACTCGGTGTCAGTCGAGGGCCAGAATAAAAACGACTGACATATCTCGAAGAGGTAGAAACCGACGTTTCTTACATTAGTTAGACTACAGCCATAACTGGTAGACCACTACAGGTACACATCTCAGAAGAGAACACAACAACCTTCTCCCACAAACGATACTGGTCACGTAAGAGAACCGTCTTGAGATAATCGGAAACGGGACGAAGTAAAACATGAGATTCCGGTATAAACGGACAATGAGGTCCACAAAGAACTTAAGAAAAAAGACGTAGGGTCATGGGAAATTAATTTTCTTGTAGAGAAAACCCACAATCGAGATCTTCAAGAACATCCAGAAGTGTCTTGGTAAGTTGAAGTCGAAGAACTCGTAATCACCAGTCCCGTATCCGAACCTAATGGTACTATAACTTACCAAACGGAACCTTTACTTGTCTCTAATAAGACAGTAAAAACTCTGACGTAGGTTCATGACGTAAAGTCTTGGAAAACGACTGATACTACCGATGAGGTAAAGAAGATTCCCTAAGAACAAGTTTCATCATCTATGTTACCAGTAGACTCAATTTAAGTGGGTAAGGTCAGGTAAAGTCAAACAACTAAGGATTTTACAGCTACAAGTCAGAACGGTAGAGGACAAACTGGTGAAGGTTAAACGGAACTAAGTACCTGGATTGTACCTACCTGAGGTACCTAACGTACCTAAGGTCTAAGGATACGTTATAGTGAGAAATGTCGTAACCTCGAACGAAGGTGGTGATCAGTGTAGGTGTTGACCCACAACAAAAACGAAACCGAGGTAGGGAAGTAAGAAAGACCTCGATAAAGGGGTGATTAGAGGTCATCGTATAACCCGTGGATGACTGGACCCCTCAAGGAGAAATGCACAGCATAGTAAAACGGAAAAGTATGACAAGTACCCCAAGAGTTCCGTTCTTATGACTTCACCAAACGGTAAGGGAAAGAGTTCGTCTGGTGTCAAACAGACTTGAGAGGTGGTACTGGGCAGGCAGGACCCACCGGAATGTGGTGTACCGAGTATCAAAGTGACTCAATCTGTTCCGACACCAGGTACTCTAATCTAACGAATCAAGAGACATTAATACCAAAAGGCAGACAGACGGAAGACGACCTCTTTCTGTTCTCCGAATACCTTCGAAGGACTACCCTATCTGACTGACTTCTACTTGGACCCAGAACAACACTACCCACCCCGGTATGAGTCATTAAACAATTAGGTTAAAAGACAACTACCCACCTTGACACAAGGGAGGGACGATAAATGGACCCCGGTTTGACACCACCTCCATTACTTCAATTACGGCTGGAGGAAGTTTTGTAGGGTACGTACATGACGATACGAGTCTTGGGGGTTGGGACATCGTCCGGAGGTGGTTGGGTGTGGAGTCGGTCTCTACGGGTCTGTGGGGGTCCGTTTAGGCCCTGTCAGATGACACCCCCGTGACGAGGGAAGAGGACCCAGGACCACGTATTCCAAGACAACCCGGGAGTTTCTCTGATAAAGGGTCAGGACACATATAAGACCGTCGAGATAACACCCGAATTACCACTGGAGGAGGTTCTCCCGAATACGGTATGGGTTCAGACGAAAGTGGGTCTCGGGGACAGGGACGCCGTCTGGTGGCGGTTGGGTATGGAAGTGTCCTCTGTAAGTTTGAGTGAAGACAGAACCAGGGACACCCCAGGGACCCTGGAGCACAGGTGTTCCAAACAAACTCGGGAGACTCTCAGAGACCACCCTTACCCCAAACTAAGATGTACGCCTAAGCGGGGAGGAAGACAGAGCGACCCCGAAGAAACGAGAACCTGTACCCCATAGAGGAGTCTATGTGTCCGATGGTTTATGTCTCTCAGTCCCAATTTAGAGAATTCTTTACAACTTTTCGTGACGGAACGTATTTGTTCAGTTTTATAAGACTTTGTAGCATATGGATGTATACGTAATTGCATACACATATATGTATACACACACACTGATCACTATTGATAATGATTTTTTTCCTAATAGTGGTGTTTAGGTCTTCTGTTTCTTGTGCTGATTTGACATTTGTCTACAACAATAAGTTTAATTGTGAGTTCTACTTTAAATGTGTAATGGAGTCTCTACACAATGATGTTAATTTTGTGTTATTTTGTCTTTGAAAGATTACGGGAAATAGATAATTTCCTTAACTCATGTTACAAGGTCTTTAGACGTCCCGTTCTAAATTAACTTTTAAAAGGTTCTCCATCGCTTCTTTATAGTGATCTGAGTCTGTTTCGGTAGGTACACTAGTATACTCAATGTTAATTTCATGAAGGGTAAGTTTAAACTAGAAATTAGGGGATCTGTCTTAATCCAATGAAGAGTTTCAAAAGTAATTTTGGATATATACATCCTCCCAAAGGGACAACCGAGTCTCCAATTTCGCAGACGGACGTACACCCTCTGGACCCAAGTTAGGGACCCATCCCTTCTAGGGGACCTCTTCCTTTACCGTTGGGTGAGGTCATAAGAACGGACCTCTTAGGGTATCTACCTCCTCGGACCACCCGATGTCAGGTTCCCCAGCGTTTCTCAGCCTGTGCTGACTCACTGAAGTTGGTAGTTGGTACATCAAGTCAAGTCAAGTCAGCGACTCAGCACAGACTGAGAAACACTGGGGTACTTAGCGTCGTGCGGTCCGGAGGGACAAGTAGTGGTTGAGGGCGTCAAGTGAGTCTGAGTACAGGTAGCTCAGTCACTACGGTAGGTCGGTAAAGTAGGAGTTAGCAGGGGAAGAGGAGGACGGGTGTTAGGGAGGGTCGTAGTCTCAGAAAGGACCACTCAGTTGGGAAGCGTACTCCACCGGTTTCATGACCTCAAAGTCGAAATCGTAGTAAGGAAGGTTTCTTTAGACTCCCGACTAGAGGAAGTCTTACCTGACCAACCTGGAGGAACGTCAGGTTCCCTGAGAGTTCTCGGAAGAGGTTGTGGTGTCAAGTTTTCGTAGTCAAGAAGTCGCGATTCGGTTCATGTACGTGTGGCTACATGTTGTCGTCATACATGTTTTCGGTCCTGTACCTTCACTGGATTTACCANAAATCGTAGTAAGGAAGGTTTCTTTAGAGTCCCGACTAGAGGAAGTCTTACCTGACCAACCTAGAGGAACGTCAGGTTCCCTGAGAGTTCTCGGAAGAGGTTGTGGTGTCAAGGTTTCGTAGTTAAGAAGTCGCGATTCGGTTCATGTACGTGTGGTTACATGTTGTCGTCATACATGTTTTCGGTCCTGTACCTTCACTGGATTTACCATTGGTTGTCTCTTTACCTATTTCTTTTTACAGATTGTTAAGATATAGATAATTACCAAAAAGTAATTACGTGTTTGTATGATTGGATGACCGTTCTACAGAAACAAAATGTGTATGTACTCTTAATTTTATATTTTTGTCAGTAGAAAGACAAATAAAGTTCATGATTATAAAAATGTCTAAGACACCTGAGTATCTCTGGATTACATACTTAGGTTAAAGAATATAAAGGGGGTACTGATAAAGTATCGATGATCTGACATTTTAAATAAAGATTTACTAAATGGTGGTGTTCGTTGTTTAGTCAATTACCAAAAACATGCATAACTACCAAAGTATAAAAAAAATTTATTTTACGGAATAGTTTCACTTACGTTGAAGGGACACCCAGGTCACCAATCTTGAAGTGGAAGGTTATTTATCCGACGTCCAGAGTTGTGACTAACCCTCGAGTCTGGGATGTACATAGTACAATTTTTTTTGTTTTTGTTTTGTATTTTATCTTTGTTATAACATTGTTTAAGTTATTTCTAAAAATTTCCCCAGGTGTAAATTTTTTTAGAACTTTTTTTTTTTTCTCACTTACCTGAACATCTTAAAACTATCTATTCGGATGGTTCCCCTGAAAAGTTTTGTGTAGACATCAAAGAATAGAGTTCAGTATAAAACAAGAAGAGTGTCTAAGTGTGAATTGAGTGAGTAGGTTGTTAGGACTCGTAGTGACTTTTGGTAGAGATACCTTTATAAGGGAAGAAGTGGGATGTTGTGTATTCTCCCTCTCCCCTCACTTTTCGACTGAACTTTGAGTTGTAAGTCTTTTAGTTCTAGTACCGTAGACCAATGTAGTGAAGTACCGTATATCTACCCCCTTTGTTACTTTTATCATTTTTGAAATAAAAGAACCAGATGTTTTAGTGACTCTTGTCACTCACGGGGGTACTATAATTTTCTGTGAACGAGGAACTTTCTTTTCGATACTGTTTGAATCTGTCACATAATTCTTCGTCTCTCTAATGAAACGGTCGTTTCAGACAGATCAGTTTCGATAGCATAAAGGTCATAAGTACGTACCTACACTCTCAACCTGGTATTTCTTCCGACTCACGACTTCTTGACTACGAAAACTTGACACCACAACCTCTTCTAAGAACTCTCAGGGAACCTGACGTTCCTCTAGGTTGGTCAGGTAGGATTTCTCTTCGTTGGCACTTATAAGTAACCTTTCAGACTACGACTTCGACTTCGAGGTTATGAAACCGATGGACTACCCTTTTCGACTGAGTGACCTTTACTGACCCTACGACCCTTTCTAACTTCCGTCCTCCTCTTTCCCTGTTGTGTCCTACTATACCAACCTACCGTGGTGGCTAAGTTACCTCTACGTAAATCCGTTCGAGGTCCTCTGCCACTTCCTGTCCTAGGACATCATGTACCCCAGTGTTTCTTAGCATGTACTGATTGGTTGACTTGTTGTTGTTTTAACCGTTAGTAGACAACCGACGATAATCATACATAGACAGACGAAAGCGTCCTTCCGTCGAGTGACCTACTAAAGGGCCCACATAGACGAAAGACGACTTAGGACTCCGAATCAGAGAATGACCGTGACTTAGACATAAATGACTTAAGTACGGTTTCGTACCTGTCCTCCTGACATGTAGTATACGTAAGAAATACTCGTGTACATCCATTGACAAATGTCGTGTAACATGACTTGAATAAGAGACCGGACAAGGACAGACTATTTCCGCTCTAGCTCTGTAAGACACCTGTTGCTTTGACGTGTCAAGGATGTGTTTACTAGAATTATTGTTGTGTGAAAATAGTTCTCGCTACAGTTGTCTGACTGACTGACTTTACGGGTCCTGTCTTCATTATACACGGTAAGTCGGTCTGATTGTACACACTACTTTTCTTTTGTCTATGACTAATTATTTATGGTCATGCCCTTATATTTTTGTTGCCACGTATCACGACTCTGTGTTACCTGGAAAGAGATACCCTGGTCAGGAGAGACTATAGACATCTTTAAACCAGAACAGGTACAGTTGAACGTTACGAATTTCAAAGGGGTCATAGTCCTTCCAGTAACTATCCACTGAAAACGAAGAAGAGTGCAGAGAGACAAAAAGAGAGGTCGACCTCTCGAAACTCTCTAAAAGTTATAGTTTACGTTCGAGTTTCTTTCGCCACTTCTAAATATCGTGTTTTTGAACTCTAATTCATGTCTACAATATAGGAGATGAGTGTAACTCACAATAGACAGTAAACGGACCCGACACGCGTGTAGTTTCACAAAGGGACTGTAAATCACCCTTTTACCAGTCAGAAAGGACTCAGTCTGATTCTCCCGTGGAAACCCTCGATACGACTTTGACATGTTGAACCCATTGATAAATGTCCTTACGGATGAGACCCAGTGAGACGAAGGTCCACCCCTGAGGGTACTCTTGTTATACACACACAAAAGGAAGACAGAAACATGTAAAGACAAGCAGAATGACTTAGGACTGCAGAAAGGGACTGTAGTGTCAAGAATCGTGTTTGTCACCGTCTCAGTCACACAACCCACTGAAGATCTGTGTTGACCCGGTCACGGGGGACCGGAAGATCTCGGAAGAAAGACAGGTGACCTATCACGACTTATGTTGCGAAAGATGGTATACGGGAACGTAGATTACTGGGAACCTGTTACCGAGACCTAAGGTCAGGACTTGTGTAGGAAGACAGAAACAAAACTGATTCTTTACGGGGAATATATACATGTGTACCACCGGGTGTAACCGGGTAGTGCTCGGTTTTAGGGGTTTCTTTGTGGGACTGAATAAGTAAGTGTTCGAGATTGTTACCCCTGAGTTGGCTGTGGTTTCACGTTTCCGGTACTACTACAACTGCAATGAGTAATCATCTACTTCTGCCCAATTTTTTCTTGTCTCCTACTATTTCACCCCTTCCTCTTTCTCCTTCCCTCACACCCCGACACTGTTACCTACCTCTTGGTACAACACATCTTTAGATGTCCAAGGATACTCCTGACTCCGAAGTAAGACCCAGTCTCGTCGTCCCATTGAGTCCACTAAGTCCTAAAGAGTCGGAGAGACACTACCTGCACGCTACCCTGTTAAGAGACAGTCCCGACAGGACGTAAAGCATCCGACAAATCGTAGGACAAGGCAAAGATTGTTGGTCTACCTTCCACAGTAGTGGGTGGAGAGGGTGACGGTGTTGGCATGTACTGTTCACAGAGAGGACCCATACCCCCGAGTACGAGGTAGACTTGGTCGTCGTTGTTATTGGAAGAGACCCCAGTGACTCGTAAATGAGTTAACTCTCCGTGGTACATCCCTTTGACCTTTTAAGACTTTGTCTACCCGTATGGTCTGGTAGACTCGACGGAGAACTCTTTGGATATACGTCCAGGCCTTCGTTGTCAATCTTGACCTGTACCTTGTTGTGTGACCAAGGTTTATCCTTTTCCTCATGCAGTTCCGACACATAACAGTGGGACGAATAAATTGCAGATACGCCTCATGTAGTACTCTTTACAACCCGACCTCCTTCGTGTTCGACCTTAGTTCTAACGACCCTCTTTATTGGCATTGGAGTCTATACGTCTACTGTGGTGGGAATATCGTCTTTCACTTCTTCTCGATTTTTCGGAGAACTACTTTCACTTTCTCCTCTCGTTTTTTCAACCGAATTTCGAGTTGTAAGTCTTTTGATTCTAATACCGTAGCCTAGGGTAGTGAAGTACCGTTTATCTACCCTTTGTCACCTTTGTCATCGACTGAAATAAAAACCCCCGAGGTTTTAGTGACGTCTACCACTGACGTCGGTACTTTAATTTTCTGAGAATGTGGAACCTTCCTTTCAATATTAGTTCGATCTGTCGTATAACTTTTCGTCTCTGTAATGAAACGGTTGTTTCCAGGTAGATCAGTTCCGATACCAAAAAGGTCATCAGTACATACCTATACTTTCAATTTGATATTTCATTCGACTAGTGGTTTCTTAACTACGAAAACTCGACACCACAACCTCTTCTGAGAACTCTCAGGGAACCTGTCGTTCCTCTAGGTTGGTCAGGTAGGATTTCCTTTAGTCATGACTTACAAGTAACCTTCCTGACTACAACTTCGACTTTGAGGTTATGAGACCGGTAGACTACGTTTCTCGACTGAGTAAACTTTTCTGGGACTACGACCCTTTCTGACTTCCGTCCTCCTCTTCCCCTACTGTCTCCTACTCTACCAACCTACCGTAGTGGCTGAGTTACCTGTACTCAAACTCATTTGAGACCCTCAACCACTACCTGTCCCTCCGGACCGGATGACGTCAGGTATCCCAGAGTTTCTCAGTCTGTACTGACTCGTTGACTTAGTTTGACTCCATCTCTCACAGAGGTCCTAGTCTGGAATTTTCTACCCGATCGTCAAGAAATAAAGTCGAATCTAAGATTCATGCAACTTGGAACCAGTCCTCAGGTACTCCCTTGGACACACGAGAACCACTGGTTCCAGTGTTCAAAGGAACGTAACACCTTGATCCTCAACGTATTAGATTCTGTATTTTTGTCACTAGGGTCTCTTTTTCTGTTTTAATTATTTGACCCTTTCTCTCTGAAGTATCAAGGTCTTTTGACCTCTTAGTCTCCTCTGTGGTCCTTCTACATGGTTCGTACCAAATAGTAATAAACAACCCCCTAATGTTCTAATAACAAATTCATTCCACTAAGACGAAATAAATAGTCAAACAATGGATGTAAAAACAGTTATAAATACTTCCTCTGAAACCTAATATACAGGGTACTGAAGGAAATCAATGTTTCTTCGTCTTGACGATTGTGTACAACGTTATTGGAGAACCTCTTTGACACAAATTAGGGGGGAACTGACCGTCAATCTTTCCAGAAGGACTCTACCTTACCAGGTTCTTGTGTGAGGGGTTCACTGTGCACAACCATTCTTAGACTTTCCTTTTACACTCTTACAATCTCCACGGATTCCTTTCTGCCTTCCCACTACTACCTATCTATTCTCCACAATCGACCCTAGTATGAGGACAATTTTACTAGACTTAGTCCTACTTGGACCACCAGGTTCCCAATTCTGAGTTGTGTAGGTGATGTACTCCACTACTAAGGTGGGCGCCAACCCCTTGATTCTAGGGACCAACACCCCCCTTTCTTTTATGTTTCATCTCTAAGAAACCGATAAATTCACTGGAACTATCATTGATCTACATATCTCAATCCTTTAAAGAAAAAAATAAAATTTAAGATGTTCATGTTCTTTATGTCAGAAAGAAAAGGTGAAGGAATCTTTGTTAACTCAGTCACTCATTTACTATATAGTGTCTAATCTATCTATTTCCTACAGAACTTCCCCTCTCTACTTGTCTTAACGAGTGTACGGAAAAAGTCTTGCTCCCATTCCCCGTAAACCTACCTTGGAGGAGAATCGATATTCCTCCTGTCTCGGGTGACACTCCGTCCTTCTCCACTATTTGTGAAACAAGACTGCACAAGGAGGGGAGTCTCTTTGTTCTCCAAAAGGCTTCCAGAGAAGTCTTTATAAAAATTGAAACAATTTAGTGTGTGAGTCGAATTGAAACCTTTTATTTAAAATCTGATAGAGCATTTACGACTCCTTTGTCGTGTCCTCAACCCTATACATGGAACCTGTCGAATAGGGTCGAAATGGAGTCCTATGTTTCCATTTATTTATGAGGACCGGGACCTTATAGTCTCACATAACACTATAGAGTGCGGGAGATTTACTGTGTACAGGTCTAGGAGAATTCAAGAGAATTTTGTTAGGACTACTATTTTTTATTGTGTTACTATACTGTCGACTAGGGACGGTTTGTCCTATGACTTCTACTGAAGACGCATTGGAACCCGAATCCTCCTTGTTGGTAACCAAGCACCGTACAGTGTGGTTGTATTCCTAGGATATTTTTCACCGTGTTAAGGGTAGGAGAGGTTGGTGACCCTGTGTGAGTCCGAACTGTCTGCATCCTGGTGCTCTCTGTTCTACTTCCAAGACAAGGACTGAGAAGAGGAACCACACCAAACACGGCGGGTCCTTTTTCTTCGACTCGTTTTAGGGAGTCTCCATGGTCCCTACCAGATTAGACCCTCCCCCGGAACCCACACACCTATACACACAGACAGGGAAAGCACCAAAACGATACACCTGGGTGCTCGGCTAGGAAGAGGGAAGCTGAGTTATGACGAGGTAATTGACTGAGGTCTGGACGAGGCAAAGTAGAGACATAGTAGAGATAACACATAATTAACTGACAGTACGTAAAAATGATCAGAACATTGTCTCTTTTTCTCCTAGTCGGTTTGTCGAGAACTAAAACTCTAGAACATAAACTGTACTCTTGAGTTCGATAGAGTCTTTACAGAGTTAAGGAAGAAAATGAGACTCAGTCAAAACGTAATAAAGTATTTAGGACGAAACGGGTCAGTTCCGTCTATTACACACGACTGAACGTGACCCCTACCCCTTGAGTACTGACTACTGCGACCGACTTTATTTTTCTGTTCCTGATGTGAAAGATTCCCCTTTAAACGAAAGTCGAGAGTCCTGTCACCTCTTGTCACATGTAACCTAGGTGATTGGGTCTCTTTTAGGTCCTCCTACCTGGTAAGTCCTGAATGAAGGTATTTTAACACAAACTACTACTTTTCCCGTGTCATCTGAAGATGAAAATACAGTTCATTCATTTTTATTGGTTCTTCCTTTTGTGTACGTTTTTTTAGTCTGTGTTGACTCGTTGTTAGTGTGTGTGTGTGTTTGTGTCAAAACTTAAAAGTATACCGATTAGAAAGACTTTAGTTGAAATAACTTCACTCGTACACCGAACGATCCATCAAAGTCTTCACAGACTGAGAAACGTTTGGATACCGGACATCTGGTGGTCCGAGGAGACAGGCACCCCTAAGAGGTCCGTTCTTATGACCTCACCTAACGGCACGGGAAGAGGACCCGTAGAACGGTTAGGTCCCTAACTTGGACGTACAGAATACAGAGGATGTAACCGTCCTCCCAAGAAATGGTAAGCGTGGAGGACCCTTCGGGTACTCGTTAGTAATATACGTCGAAACACCTTCCGTATTCCGAAAGGGCCACCGAGTCTACTATTTCTTAAACGGACGTTACGTTCTCTTGACTCAAGCTAGGAACCCAGTCCTTCTAGGGGAACTCTTCCTTCACCGTTGGGTGAGGTCATAAGAACGGATTTCTCATGGTACCTGTCTCCTCGCACCACCCGATGGTAGGTACCCCAGCGTTTCTCAGTCTGCACTGACTCGTTGATTAAGAAAGAAAACACCTCCCGTATCAAGTTGCACAAAACTGTCCGTGTGTAGAAAAAGCTCTTGAGGTGACACGTCTATGTTTTAAAGAGGTAGAGACGGTTTTGAGAGGAAAAGAAGTTTTAATCTATAGATGGGTGACTCGGTGTTCAATTGTTACCTAGACGAATAACTGAGGAGAGAATCTTGAAGTCTACTGTTCTAATGGGACACCCCTATTTTGTTTCTTTTAGGATTCCTATACAGATGAAAAAAGTAACGAAGCTGGTGTAACATGTACAAAACAAAAAGTCCGTCTTACCTTTTACCTTCTTACACATGCAGTGCCCCTGTTTCGTTCTGCTACCGTGAATATCACAACTCACATTCATACTGACGAAGTGACGAGTCTCCTGTAAACCCATCTTTAGAACCGTGTTAACGGAAGTTATTGGGGTGTGTGGACTTAAGATGAGAATGATTGTTAATCTCCCCACTCGGCCGAGGTCAGGAATCCTATAAGTTCGTGAGGGAAACCAGTACTCTGTTGCTAAGTGTGTACCGAACCTCCAGAGGAGGGTTAGTTCTCACAATCGATGACTCTTATTGTCCACATCTGGACATAAAGTATGCCAAGAGTCTGTCAAATGTTGTCGGACTCCTTAACTACAGAGTCCCCAGATAGAACTCGGAAGTGTAGTCCAGTGCAAAAAGTTGGTTAAAATTTGTAGAATTAGGTAGGTTCCATGTCTCCTACTTGGACTTGGGTCCCTTTAGTACAACTCAAGTTGGTATTTCCTTTGACAACCAGCTTCGTCATCCCTACGACCGATTCTTAAAAATTCAAGAAATATTACCGGGTTTTAACGGATTTTTTAAGGATTAAAATTTGCGGGATCAAGTCAAGTCAGCGAGTCAGCACAGACTGAGAAAAACTGGGGTACTTAGTGTCGTGCGGTCCGGAGGAACAGGTAGTGGTTGAGGGCCTCAAGTGAGTCTGAGTACAGGTAACTCAACCACTACGGTAGGTCGGTAGAGTTGGAGACAGCAGAGGAAAAGAAGGACGGGAGTTAGGGAGGGTCGTAGTCCCAGAAAAGGTTACTCAGTTGAGAGGTGTACTCCACCGGTTTCATAACCTCAAAGTCGCGTCTACCATTTGCAGGATTCACTTCACTTCACTTTACTTCAGTGAGTCAGTACAGGTTGAGAAACACTGGGGTACCTGACATCGGATGGTCCGAGGAATCAGGTACCTTAAAAGGACCGTTCTCATGACCTCACCCAACGGTAGGAAGAGGTCCCCTAGAAGGGTTGGGTCCCTAGCTTGGGTCCAGAGGGTGTTACATCCGTCTGCGAAATGGTAGACTCGGTGGTCCCTTCGGGGGTTTACAGGATTCCCCATGTATAAAATGATACTATTTTCTTGGTCGTACACTATTTTTGGGCACGAATATACTACTGTTGGGTCACGAATATACCACTTGTGTTTAGTCACTGTAAATACGGACTTTTAAAAAGGACCTACCGAAAATTATAAACTTTTGAAAATGTAATATGAAAATAAAAGAATGAGACTATAATATAAAAGGAAACCGATTTAGAGTCCCGAAGGTGACAGAAATGAAAAGAGGTCGAAACGTTAGGTAAAATCGACGTCAAAAATGTCACACTGATTTCTTCCCTCTTCATCTAATATTGTGGAAGAACATTCCAGAGAACCCCTGGTCGTTCACGATGGGGGGTTCACACAAAACCCCCGACACTCCACATGGGCGTAGTTCGGGGCGAGGAATCATTACCGGAACTACCACTGGACTGCGGGTATTCTATCCAACCGAGAGTGACAGGGAAACGGAAGCAATTGCAGTGTCGGTTAAATCACTACGACGTTACGGGTGGAACGACTTCGGCACGAGTTGGTGTCCGCCAGTGACTATTAGAGTCCTGGACGTAGTAGACTGAAGTCAACAGGGTCCCACTGAGGTCCGAGATCTGAGTACCACCCGAACCCGTGTAACGTACATTGTAGATCCCCGAGACTCTGATACTTCGACGAAGCCAGTGATAAAAAAGACGAAGAGGTAGTGTGATTATTAAAAGTCACAAAGTAAAAAAATAAAAATAAAAATAAAAATGAAATAAAATGAAATGTTATGATATAACCAAAACGGTATGTAACTATACTTAGGTGGTGCCCACATGTACGCAAGGGTTTGAACTTGGGGGGAGGGTGGAGGGAGGGGTATTGTAGAGAGACCCAGTAGTGGCACGTGGTCGGGGTTCGTACGTACCACAACCGTACAAAGTCCATGTTTCCGCCCACCAAAATGGAGGACAGAAAGAATCCCTAATGATAATCCACACTACCTTCGGTTCTCCCCGTCTTACCTGTGTCTGTCAAATCTGTATTGTGTGTCATTCAGTCTCGACGAAGAACAGGTCTGTGTACCCCGTCTCACCTACCCGTCCCGTCTCACCTGCCCGTTCCGTCTCTCCTCCCCGTCGGGAGGTCCACCCCTACTTCGAGTGACGGACGTGAAAGGTCGGCCACTTGACAGAAGTGTGGTTGTCTGTACAGTATGGGGTTCGACTCCCCGTCTCCTTCGTGTTATTGATTATAGTTCACAAGGATTTCAACGGACCGTGTCAGATCCGTGAGTTCTTGTGTGTAAAAAAAAAGAAAGTAATTGATAAATTTTTTTAAACTATTAATGTTAAAATTGACGTATAATTAATAAAGTTATCGTCGAGATATTTTGTAGAGTTTAACAGGGTTTAAAGAAAAAAAATTAAATAAAAATTAACCTCCTATTAACGAAATGTTACAATACAATGAAAGGTCACATGTTACAGTTAGTCCATATACACACGTATATAGGAAGGGGGGAAACTCGGAGGGAAGGGAAGGGGGTAGGGTCGGGAGTTCCAGTAGTGTCTCGTGGTTCGACTCGAGGGACACGATAGGTCATCGACGGGTGATCGATAGACAAAATGTGTATACCGTGGGGTGAGGTCATGAGAACGGACCTTTTAGGGTACCTGTCTCCTCGGACCTTCCGACGTCAGGGACCCCAGCGACTTTCAGCCTGTGCTGACTCGCTGAAGTGAAAGTGAAAAGTGAAAGTACGTAACCTCTTCCTTTACCGTTGGGTGAGGTCACAAGAACGGACCTCTTGGGGTCCCTGTCCCCTCGGACCACCCGACGGCAGATACCTCAGCGTGTCTCAGCCTGTGCTGACTTCGCTGAATCGTCGTCGTCGTCGTCGTCGTCGTCGTCGTCATATATATGTACAGTTACGATGCGAGACTTTACCATTCAACTAAAACCGGGATTTGTTTTTAGTCAAGGTACCAACCTTATTGTCTTTATCTTTATTAAAACCTAGAACCTAAACTGTTATGTGCGGACAAAAAAAAAAAAAAAAAATTTGACAACCCAAGTAATCTCGTGTACAGCGTCTTCTGTCGACTCATTCTCCCGTTTCTCCCTGACCAATCAACATACTATTCCACCCTGATTCCTTTTCAGAACTGACAAGGACGAGAGGAACGACGGTATCGTCGACGTCCTAAGTCGGGTGGGTACCTCACTTTGTGTGTAGTCATGTCCTACATGATAACGATACTGAGAGTTAAGTGGCACTACTTAGATTGACTTTTATCTACTTCCACCTCAGAATATATATACGTATAAGAGAGAGAGTGTCTACTCCCAGTTTTGCTTAAATTTCAAGAGAGGCACAGCTTTTGCGTAGACCATCGTGTATTGAAGTTGCACCTATTTGTTCCGTTCCTCTGTCTTAACTGGTCTGATAAACCACACGCACTGTAGGAGGATACAGGTAGTGGTGACAGTACATCTTGAAGGTAGCAGTAACGAGAATAGGTAGTTTAGTAAGTCACCACTACTATAGATAATACGTCGGGTGTCTTGGATCTAGAAAGACAAGTACCTCTGTTCCTGGGGCCTTATTTTAGATGGTTCTTTCTCCTCGAGTCTCCCCAACTCCTCTAGTATAGTAGTCTGTAAAGATTTATTAAGGGTAAACGACTTTACTTTTTATTGTTTACTCAAAGGCACGTGTATCAAGAAGCAAATTTAAAAAGTAACTTCCTTTTAATAACACAACCAAAGATCAACAAAAAAAAAAAATTAGTGTGAAATTAAAACTCTATACCGATATTCCTTTGATAAGAGCAAACAACTCAAATATGGTCAAAGAGTTAACTGAGATTCTGAACCTTGTCTTTGAAAATGAAAATTAGAACGAGGACACGTTAAAAAGTTTACGTGACGATAACACTTGTAACCGTATTCGGGTTTATAGATGGGTCTTCGCGACTCTGCTCACATGTGGTAACCTTGTTGTATACAGATCAATTCCTTTCCAAGACTCGTCTTATCACCCAATTAATTTCCTATTTAGTAGAGGGTAAAAGTACACACTACTCTACTGACGCACAGATAGTTCCCTCTTGAGACGAAAAATAAACTCAGTCTTGTTCTGGGGTCACCGTCCATATCAATGAGCCTTCCACGAGTCGTTCTTCCAGTAAAGGTAGGACACTACCTACTTCGGGGGTTTAGGGACTTTGAGGACACTCAGAAACCCCATGAGGACGACTACGACCCCACCCCCAGATCAATGTCTCAACCCACCCCTAATTAAGAATTCTGTCTGTCTTCTGTAGACTCAGTACTCTACCATTGACGAACTCCGAATTAAATATAGTCCACTTCTAGACTGAACCTGTGAGGTGAAGAACAAGACGTAAGTCTTACACAAGACTCCCCGTTTTAAGACGAAAGATACACCACAAAAAGTCAATTTAAGTTACAACTTCTACTTCTACTTCTGAACCTCTTTAAGTCCTGGCTTCTGGTTCCTTCACTATCCTTTATGCAACACTGAAAGCAACTTTTACCATTACCTTAAGATAAAAAAGGATTGAGATAGTAAGTGGAATATACGTTTATATGATAGTCCTTTGTTTAGTTAAATAAACTATAGATAAAGAGGTATTTATAATAAAATATATTAGACAATGAATTTTTTTTTTTTCAGAACCTTTAGGACACCTCACCATGATTAACCACCTAGAAAGAAAGGACAGGTAAACTAAAAGGGGGTCTTCTGGTAGAAGTGAGGCTCACTGTTCCAGACTTGTTTGTAGTCACATTCAATTTTATCAGAAAATGATTATGACAAGGTAATTTATTTAGTTATTCCTGTGTACCACTAAATATAGACGGTTTAAACATCTATTGTTATTAAAAACCCGGGCGTCGAATGTAAACTAGTCATATCTTCATAGAGACGGTGTCGTTCATTAAGGAGAAGAGAGGTCGGTATAATTTAACGGTAAACCCACCAACTAAGTAGGACTCGTCGAAACTACTCTTTCGGAATAGGACGTCCTTATAACGTCTGGTCTCAGTAGTCCCTCTTCGTCCTTACTAGTGCTCAACCACCTTCGAATTGATCTAAAGGGGAGTTAGGACTGAAGCACCAACCGGTGTATGTAGGTAGGAGATTCTCTTGGTACTAACTTCCCACGAGTACAACTGATGTTCTGCTCACAAGGTAGAGCATATTAAGACTGTCTTCATCTCCAGAAGGTTAGTGTGACAGACTTTGTACGCAACCTTAATATAAGGGGAAGTGTTCTACTAAAAGAATTTCACTCTAAAAATTTGCAAGATCTGATTCTGTCGGAGTCCTTTGCTGTGTGTAGATCCTATTTCACACCGAAAATTAAAGGAGAACTCTTTCTTTTTTTATTTTTTTATTCTTTCTGCTTTCGTTTCTGTTTGTGATCGAAGGTCCGCTTATACTATTGTTTCTACACACCACGTATATAAGTTACCTTATAATGAGTTCAGTATTTTTTCTCAATTTATGACAGCAAACATCGGTGTGTCTACCTGGATCTATACTCGTTTGACTCACTTCAGTCTTTCCCTTTCTGTTTATAGTGTACTGTAGTGTGTATACACCTTAGATTTTCTATTGTACACTTTTAGTGACAGTACAGACTCAGAAAAACCGGTGTACCTGACATCAGGTACTTTAAGAGGTCCGGTCTTAGGACCTCACCCATCTAAAAGGGAAGAGGTCCCCTAGAAGGGTTGGGTCCCCAGTTTGGATCCAGAGGGTGTAACGTCCTCCTAAGAAATAGTCGACTCGGTGGTCTCTTCGGGTTCTTATGACCTCACCCATCGGATAGGGAAGAGGTCCTCTAGAAGGGTTTGGATCCTTAGTTTGGCCCCAGAGGACGTAACGTCCGTCTGAGAAATGGTAGACTCGACAGTCCCTTTGGGTTTTATACTGTACCTCCTTGAATAAATTTTTCGTCTTTGTCCCAGTGTCTCAGTTTATTGTCTGAACACCAAAGGTTCCTTCTTTCCGACCTCTTCTCTACCCTACTCATGAACCTCAATCTTCCACGTCCGATGATATATGTTCTACCCATCTACTTTGTCAGGATTTCATATCGTGTCCCTTGATATACGTTATGAGAACTTTTTGGATGTACTTTTTTCTTAGACTTTTTCTTATCTATATACATACATATACATACATATATACATATTTGAGTGGTGAATTGTGTACTTTGATTTCGTGGTGTCCATTAGTGATATGAAGTTATATTTAAGTTAAAAATTTTTAATAAAGAAGTTCTGGGATTCCTGTTTTGAACCTCTCAATCTCCTTACGTGAGATTAGTGTCTTGGACTTACACGTAAGACTTTGGTAAGAAGGATATTTCCTAGTATATCTATTTTCCAGTGGAGTATACATGTACCCCTTTTAAGGTGTACCTGGGGGTGGATGTAGTCTCTACACCTCATCACTCCCGGTGGTCCTAAGACTGTAACCCAGTCGATGGTCGAAGACATGGGACCTGTTGGATGACGAACTCCGAGTGGGGTAGTCGGAAGTGTGTCAGTTGAGATGATTTCACAAGTCAAGTCAAGTCAAGTCCGTGAGCCAACACAGGTGAGAAACGTCTGTGTCTCACAGGTACTTGACGTCGAGGGACAGGTAGTGGCTGAGGACCTCAAATGAGTTTGAGTACAGGTAGCTCAACCATTACGGTAGGTTGGTAGAGTAGAAGATAACAGGGAAAGAGGAGGGCGGAAGTTAGAAAGGGTCGTAGTCCCAGAAAAGGTCACTCAGTCAAGAAATGTAGTCCACTGGTTTCATAACCTCAAAGTTGAAGTCGTAGTCAGGAAGGTTACTTATAAGTCCTGACTGAAGGAAATCCTACCTGACCAACCCAGAGGAACGTCAGGTTCCTTGAGAGTTCTCGGAAGAGGTTGTGGTGTGAAGTTTTCGTAGTCAAGAAGTCACGAGTCGAAAGAAATAGTTGATTTGTAAACCAGGACAAAATAAGTGGATGTCTTTATCAGTACGTCTGGTCTGTGCAGGAGTAAACGTACCTTAGTTCTAGTTGTACTTCTGCTGAAGAGACCAAGGACTAATTGTAATAGGAAGACAGAAGTGTGAGTGTGAGGGAAAGAATAGAGTAGAGAGGACCAGTGATTAGTGTAGGACAGACCACCACAAACTAAAGACTCCCAAATTTATTTAACCAAGTTAAATATCACTTCAATGCACACAAACATCGTTTTCAGGGGTAAAAGTTTGTGGGTTTTTACGTGTAATTTAAATTGATAGGTCTTTGTATACGAAAATTATCTTATCCACAAGGTGGTCTCCGTTAAGACTCCTCCTCATATGTCTCTAAGGATCTCCACAGGTCCCCTCTCCCCTTTTTTCTTGTTCCCTATCCCTGTCCCAATACCTAGTAGAATTGACGTCACCCTTCCCCATTAGACCAGTTCTTTCTACAGTTCTTTTGTAGCATAAGTAATGTACCTTCCCTTGACACAAGGTCAGAGACTAGAAGTATCTCTCTTTCATATTCTACGGTACCCGGTGTTGCATTCTCTTTGCATATAGGACTGTTGTGGTTGTGAGGACGTCAACTCGACTTCTATGAAGAATTACTGAACTTAGGGATCCTTAGTTTCGATCCACGTTTAGTACACGTGGAACCAGTTAAGTATCATAGTACTTCAGTCACGTCACGAACCTCCTTGTTCTACTAATTGTCGAGTCCGTCCTTCGACAGTGACAAATGTCGTAGATTTCCACATGAAACCGGTGGAGTACGCCTCTCAACTCAGTAACCTTTTCTGAGACTACGACCCTCCCTAACGCCCGTCCTTCTCTTCCCCTGTTGTCTCCTACTCTACTGACCTACCGTAGTGACTGAGCTACCTGCACTCAGACCCACTTGAGACCCTCAACCACTTGAGACCCTCAACCACTACCTGTCCCTCCGGACCGGACGACACTAAGTACCCCAACGTTTCTCAACCTGTGCTGACTCACTGACTTGACTTGACTTTCTACAAAGAAGTTTCTCGTCATCCACAATCATCAACCTTCCTCTCCGGTAAGGGTGAGAGTACCCCTCTCGTGTGACTAGTCTAGAGGAACACCAAATGTTAGATGTTCTAGCTCATGGTAACTCTTTATCTTGAATACCCTGAACGGACGACCAGGTTACCAATTCTTAGGTGGACACCTACGTCCCCTGTCCCCAAGCTAGGGACTAGGTCTTTCTAGGGTGTATGGTTCCCTTTTGATCCGGTTACCTTGTGTCGATGACTCAGACGTGTGGACCTCGGGTACGAGGTTTCTTTTCCATGGTGTTTCTCCTCGAACCAGTGACGTCGATCTCTCATCGGGGGTAAAGGACCTCGATCTCTTCCGGGTCCGTCGTAGCTTCTGGGTCGTGTCGGGGTTTAATTAGTAATTTAGAAAAAAAAAAATTACTACGTTTACCACTAACGTCGGTACTTTAATTTTCTGAGGAACCTGTCCTTCAGTACTGGTTCGATCCGTCGTATAAATTTTCGTCTGTATAATGAAACAGTTGTTTCGAGGTAGATCAGTCCTGATACCAAAAAGGTCACCAGTACATACCTACACTCTCAACCTGATATTTCTTTCGACTCACGGCTTCTTAAGTACGAAAACTTGACACCACAACCTCTTCTGAGAACTCTCAGGGAACCTGACGTTCCTCTAGCTTGGTCAGGTAGGATTTCCTCTAGTCAGGACTCACAAGTAACCTTCCTGACTACGACTTCGACTTTGAGGTCATGAAACCGGTGGACTAATCTTCTCGACTGAGTAAACTTTTCTGGGACTACGACCCTTTCTAACTCCCGCTCTCCTCTTCCTCTGCCGTCTCCTACTCTACTTACCTACCGTAGTGACTGAGTTACGTTTACTCAAACCCACCTGAGGACCTCAACCACTACCTGTCGTTCCGGAGTACACGACACCAAATACCCCAGTGTTTCCCAGTCTGTGTTGTCTCACTGACTTGACTTGACGGTACATTATAAAGATACCACTCATAAAAATGGGTATTTTAACCATACACGACTGTTATGGGTAATACGTCAGATGTTCCGGACAGAGAAATACAAGAGACTCAGTTTAGGATCTTTCATTAGATGGTTCTTTCTCATCGAGTCCCACCTCTCGTCTCCGTCTTAGTCTAGTAGTTTGTAAAGTTTATTAAGGGTGAACAACCGTAATTTTTTACTTTAAAATGATCTTCTCTAACAAAAGAAGAAAAAAAGTGTACGGTTGTTTAAAGTTCGGTTCCAACTCCGACAGGAATTGATCGAGTAAAATATATCAACATTTTACGTAAGAATGGGAACCTTGTCTTTGAAAATATTACTTAGAAGTAGGATAAGTCAATAAGTTCACGTGACCAAAATACTTGTGACTGTAGTGGGGTTATGGGTGTATCTACGTGACTCTCCACACATATGGTGACCTTGTTGTGTACAGACAAAGTCTTTTACATAACCGATCTTGTGACCCAATTAACTTCTGATTTGGTAGAGGGTAATAATACACTCTGCTCCACTCACACATAGACAGTCCCCTTTGGGACAAGGGATAAATAATCCCAGTCTTGTTCTGGACTCACCGTACATATCTGTGATCGTTCAACCAGTTCCTCGCCCAACCAAGGTATGATTTAGGTGCCTCGAGGACGTTCCAAACCCGTAGGACGAGTCCTGTGGACAAACCAGATCAATGTCTCATCGGGACCTTAATTAACAATTCTGTCTGTCGGATGTAGACTCAGTACCCTTAACCAACGACAAACTCCGAATTAAATATTGTTCACTTCTAGACTTAAAGTGTGAGTCGAAGAACAAGACATAAGTCTTGAAAGAGACCCACGAGTCCCCGTTTTTAAGAGGAAAGACGTACTATAAAAAGTCACTTTCCTTCACTACAACTTCTACTTCCGAACCTCTTCAAGTTCCTCAAACGTTCTTTCTCTCCCTAATTTCTTCTTTTATAGCACCTATAGTTCTTTTCACCATTCCCTTAATGTGAAAAAGGATTGATGTAGTAAATAAATCGTACATTTATACGGTAGTTCTATGTCAAGTTAAATAAATTTTGAGGAAAGAGGTTCTTATTTGAAAATGTATTAGGGGTTGAATATTTTTGTCTTTTTGTGACCTTTATAACCTCTTACGAACATTTCTTACTTAGAAAATAAAGAAGGGGATCTATTGACAGGAGGGTCATTTTTCTTTTTCGGAAGTGTTATTGAAGTCACATTTACTTACAAACACACAAACATGAGGCAACAGAGACTGAAAAACGGGGAGAGGGGGGTGAGTACTTGACATCGGACGGTCAGAGGGGACTTGTACCCTAAGAGGTCCGTTCTTTCGACCTCACTCGATGGTAAGAGAAGAGATCCCCTAGAAGGAGTGGGTCCCTAACTTGGACCCAGAGGACGTAACGTCCGATATGACATGGTAGTTTATATGGTTGTTCCTGTGTACCACCTAAAGTATATGCGATTTAAATCGTCCATCGTAAAAAAAAAAAAACAGGGTTATTGAATGAAAGTCCGTGATCTCTTTAAAGAGACAGTGTCATCCATTGTAGAGAAGAGAGTCAAGTCAAGCCAAGTCAAGTCAGCGAGTCAGTACAGGATGGGGTACTTAGCGTCGTGCGGTCCAGAGGGACAGGTAGTGGTAGAAGGCCTCAAGTGAGTCTGAGTACAGGTATCTCAGTCACTACGGTAGGTCGGTAGAGTAGGAGACAGTAGGGGAAGGGGAGGACGGGGGTTAAGGAGGGTCGTAGTCTCAGAAAAGGTTACTCAGTCGAGAAGCGTACTCCACCGGTCTCCTGACCTCAAAGTCGAAATCGTAGTAAGGAAATTTCTTTAGGGTCCCGACGAGAGGAAGTCTTACCTGACCAACCTAGAGGAACGTCAGGTTCCCTGAGAGTTCTCAGAAGAGGTTGTGGTGTCAAGTTTTCGTAGTTAAGAAGCCGTGAGTCGGAAGAAGTGTCAGGTTGAGAGTGTAGGTATGTACTGGTGTCCTCTTTGGTATCGGAACTGATCTGCCTGGAAACAACCGTTTTATTACAGAGACGAAAACTTATACAATAGATCCAACCAGTGTTGAAAAGAAGGTTCCTCATTCGCAGAAAATTAAAGTACCGACGTTAGTGGTAGACGTCACTACAACCTCGGGGGTTTTTATTTCAGACTGTGACAAAGGTGACAAAGGGATAGATAAAGGGTACTTCACTATCCTGGCCTACGGTACTAGAAGCAAAAGACTTACAACTGGAAATTCGGTTGAAAAAGTGAGAGGTGAAAGTGAAAGTAGTTCTCCGAAAAATCAAGGAGAAGTGAAAGACGGTATTCCCACCACAGTAGACGTATAGACTCCAATGACTATAAAGAGGGCCGTTAGAACTGAGGTCGAACACAAAGAAGGTTAGGTCACAAAGAGTACTACATGAGACGTATATTCAATTTATTCGTCCCACTGTTATATGTCGGAACCGTATGAGGAAAAGGATAAACCTTGGTCAGACAACAAGGTACAGGTCACGATTGACAACGAAGGACTGGACGTATGTCTAAAGAGTTCTCCGTCCAGCCCACCAGACCATAAGAGTAGAGAAAGTCTTAAAAGGTGTCAACTAACACTAGGTGTGTCAGTTTCCGAAACCGTATCAGTTATTTCGTCTTTATCTACAAAAAGGCCTTGAGAGAAGAAAAGAGGTACTAGGTCGTCTACAACCGTTAAACTAGAGATCAAGGAGACGGAAAAGATTTTGGTCGAAGTTGTAGTCCTTCAAGTGTCAAGTGCATGACGACTTCAGACCGAACCTCTTAAAACTGGTAATGATCGTACACTCTACTCACGTTAACACGCCATCAAACTCGCAAGAAACCGTAACGGAAAGAAACCCTAACCTTACTTTTGACTGAAAAAGCTCAGGACACCGGTGACGACTCAAAAGGTTTAAACGACCGTATAACTCACGTCGAGAAAGTGTCATAGTAGAAAGTTCTAAACTTTATCGAGTTGACCTTAAGGTAGTGGAGGTGATCGAAACAAACATCACTACGAAAGATTCCGGGTGAACTGAAGTGTAAGGTCCTACAGACAGAGATCTACTCACTAGTGTGGTAGCACTAATAGACCCAACACTTCCAGAAAAAACATATCAAGAAGGCACATAAGAACGGTGGAGAAGAATTATAGAAGACAAAGAGAACCCAGGTATGTTAAAGACAGGAAATAACTCGGGTAGAAACGTACTTTACAAGGGAACCATAGAGATTAAAGAACTTCACTAGAGATCAGAAAAGGTAAGACAACAAAGGGAGACAAAGAAACGTAACTAGCGACTTCTTCCGAAAGAATAGAGAGGTACGATAAGAAACCTTGAGACGTAAGTCTACGAATATAGAAAGGAAAAACGGAAACGAAAAACGAAGATAAGAAAAGTGTCGATAAACATTCCGGAGGGGTCTGTCCGCAAAACGAAAAAACGTAAAGAAAAGGTACCCCTACCAGAACTAGGGACAGGAGACATGTTACAGTGCTTGGAGTAAGGTATCAAGTAGTCCGTGAGATAGTCTAGATCCGGGAATTTAGATAAAGAGTGAAAGTGACATATTAGTATTCCCTAAACTAAATCAAGTATGGACTTACCAGATCGCCAAAATGGATGAAAGAAGTTAAATTCAGACTTAAACCGTTATACCTCAAGTACTAGACTCGGTGTCAGTCGAAGATGAGAACAAAAACAACTGACGTATCTCCAAGAGGTAGAAACCGACGTTTCTTATATTAGTTAGACTAAAACCACAAATGATAGACCACTACAGGTACACATCAGAAGAGAACACAACAACCTTCTTCTACAAACGATACTGGTCACGTAAAAGAACCGTTTTGAGATAATCAGAAACGGGACGAAGTAAGACGTAAGGTTCCGGTTTAAACGGCCAAAGAGGTTCACAAAGAACTGAAGGATGAAAACGTAAGGTCAGGGGATATTACTTTTCCTGTAGAAAAAACCCACAATCAAGATTTTCCAGAACGTCCAGAAGTATCTTGACAAGTTGAAGTCGAAGAAGTCACAATGACCAACCCCGTATCTGAACCTAATGGCACTATAACTTACCAAACGGAACCTCTACTTGTCTCTAGTAAGACAGTAAAAACTCTAACGTAGGTTCATGACATAAAGCCTGAGAAAACAACTGATACTACCGATGAGGTAAAGAAGACTCCTAAGGACGGGCGTCATCATCTATATTACCAGTAGACTCAATTTAAGTGGGTAAGGTCAGGTAAAATCAAGTGACTAAGGTTCTTACAGCTGCAAGTGAGAACGGTAGAGAACAAACTGGTGAAGGTTAAACGGAACTAAGTACCTGGACTGTAAGGTATACGATTTAAATCGTCCGTCGTAAAAAAAAAAAACAGGGTTATTGAATGAAAGATCGTGATCTCTTTAAAGAGACAGTGTTATCCATTGTAGAGAAGAGAACTCAGTATAATTCATCGGTCAACCACCGACTAATTATGACTCGTCCAAGCCACTCTTTTGGAATCGGACGACCTTAGCACGTCTGGGCTCAGTAGTATCTCTTCGTCCTTAGGGGTGTTCAACCACCTTTGAACGTAAGGGTAGTCAGGACTGGAGTGTCAACAGGTGTGTGTAGGGAGGAGGTCCTGTTGACCCTAATTTCTCTTGAGTGCAAAAGAAGTTTAGGTGATAAATTAGAGTGTATTAAGACTGTCTTGGTCATTTCCGGAAATGGCATACCAGACTTTGTACGCAAATATAAAGGGGAGTCATCCTCTAAAACAGAATCACGTTAAAAATTTGAAAGATTCTATATTCCGTTGAAGTCTTTTACTGTGACTAGATTCGATTTCACGTCGAAAATAAAAAAACAACTCTATTTACCTTCTTTATTTCGTTTATTTTTGTGGTAGAAGGTCCACATATACCTTTTTTCTTTTCGACATTATGTATCCATGTTGTCTTATGAGAAGTTGGTATTCTTTCTTATTTTATCATGAGGAACGTCGTTTCACCTACCTGGATCTCTATCAGTATGATTCACGGACTTATAACTTACAATAAACGAGTCAACATAGGCTGAGAAACGTTGGGGTACCTGACCTTGGGTGGTCCGAGGAGACAGGTATTCTAAGAGGTCCGTTCTTATGAACTCACCCAACGGTAAAGGAAGAGGTTCTCTTGAAGTACTTGGTCTCTAGCTTGGGTCCAGTGGGTGTAACGTCTGTCTAAGAAATGACAGACTTCGGGTACGATTCATTACATTCAGTCTCTGTCTTTCTATTAATCGTATACTATAGTAAATACACGTCTCAGATTTTATGTTGTGTTTACTTAAATAGACGTTTTGTGTCTGAGTGTCTGGACCTGGTGCACGAACACCAACGATTCGCCGTCGCTCTCTTCCTAACCCTCAAAGTCTAAGTGTCTCTCTATTTTTGATAACGTATGTCCTACCTATCTGTTTTTCCCGGATGACATCTCTTGTCCCTTCACATAAGTAACAGGACCCTATTTGGTATTACCTTTTACTATACCTTTTCTTATATATGTACACATATATGTGTATATGTACACACACACTTATTGAAAGGACATCTCGTCTTTCATTCTGTCATAACAATTAGTTGATATTAGGTTGTATTTTATTTTTTTAATACGAACTTCGGGGGTTTCTGTTTTGAACACCTTAGTCTCCACAAATGAGGTTAGTGTCTCAGACATTTGGTAGAACTAAACTTGTAACGGGTACTTGCGCGTAAGACATTAGTAATGACGATCTAACGTAGGTCATGTATTTTCCAGGGTGGAATACATGTAGGACCCTTCTTAAGGTGTCCCTGAGGTCGTAGTGTCTCTACACCTCATGACTCCAGGTGGTCCTAAGACTGTAACTTAGTCGATGGTCGAGGACATGGGACCTGTCGGACGACAGACTCCGAGTGGGGCAGTCGGTAGTGTGCCAGCTGAGATCATTTGGAAACCAAGACAAGATGAGTGGATGTCTTTCTCAGGGACTCTGGTCTGGGTGGGAGCAGCGGTACCTTAGTTCTAGCTGTTGTGCTTCTACTGAAAGGACCAAGGACTCATTGTCCTAGGAAGTGAGAAGTGTGAGTGTGAGGGAGGGGGTAGAGCAGAGATGACCAGTCAATTAGTACAGGACGAGTCACCATAAACTAAAGACTCCCAAATTTATTTGACTAAATTATAGTAGGGACGTGTACACACAGACACGTTTCCAGTGAACTAGATTTTGTGTGTTTATAAACGTAATTTAAAATGATAGGGCTTTGTATACGGAAATTCTCCGATCTACCCAAAGGGACCATCGAGTCAACCATGTCTTAGACGGACGTCACGTCCTCTACACCCAAGTTAGGGACCCAACCCTTCAAGGGGACCTCTTCCCCTACCGTTGGTTGAGGTCATAAGAACGGACCTCTTAGGGTACCTGTCTCCTGACACTACCCTATATCAGGTACCTCAACGTTTCTCAGTCTGTACTGACTTGTTGATTGTGAAAGTAAAAGTCCTCTCTATAAGTAGTCTCTGTTATAAGTAGACCTCCTAATTGATCTCTACAGGATCTCCACAGGTACCCTCTTCCTCTTTTCCTTCATTAGGTAGTAACCTGTCCCCTGTCCTAATACCTACGAGAACGAGATCACTCTCCCCGTCAGCCCACTTCTCTCTACAGGGGTCTTTGGTAGAATGAGTACAATCCCTTTCTTTGAGCACAAGCCTAAATGATTCTACATACGTGTCTTTCACAGTCTCCTGTTACTAGTATTGGCTCCCTTTTACGGAGAAGACTCTCGTGGTTGTAAAGACGTTAACTCGACTTCCTGAGTATGAAGATTTGCTGACGTTGTCTTCCTTAGTTTCTACCCCGTCGTCGACTGTGAACCCTCGTTTTACTCCGTCGACATTGACCAGGTGTAAGTGTCCTAGATTTCTACGAGAAGGTCGGTCAATACCAAGTTTGTCGGTATCTGTTATCGTAAAGGTTCCTAACCTTCCTGTAAGGGTACCGTTACCCGTCTCGTGTGACTGGCTCCATATAACTTACGTTGTCTAGATCACTCGTGAGCTCTATATCTTGAATACCCCGAAGGGACCACCAGGTCACCATTCCTTAGGTAGACGATAACGTCCCCTGAGTGCAAGGTAGGGACTAGGGCCTTCTAGGGTGTGTGGTGCCTCTTTGATTCGGGTACGACTGTTGATGTCTTTGCGCACACGAGTCCCGGGGACGAGGGGTTCATCTCTTCGGCGGTGTCACTCTTCGGACGTAGGGTGTTAATCTCTCATCGGGGACGAGTGGTGTCGATCTCTTTCGGTCCCGTCGTCGATTCTAAGTCTCGTCAGTTGTTATTGTATGTTGATAAAAAAAAGGGAGTTTTTGTATTTCTATATCTTGAATAAATTTTGCAACCTGTTTTCAAATTTCTAGACGAGGTCCAAGATACATTTATTACGATCTGGATCACTATACATTGTCTTATTTCCAAAATGAAGGATGTCTCAGTACTGGAGGTTTACCCGATGTTGACCAGTTACAGTTTCCATGGTCTTTACTTACAAAGGTACCGAACTCAAGTCAGCGAGTCGGTACAGGTTGAGAAACGTTGGGGTACTTATCGCCGTACGGTCCGAAGGGACAGGTAGTGGTTGGTGGCCTCAAGTGAGTCTGAATGCAAGTAGTTCAGGAACTACGGTAGGTCGGTAGAGTAGGAGACAGCAGGAGAAGAGGAGGACGGGAGTTAGGGAGGGTCGTAGTCTCAGAAAAGGTTATTCAGTTGAGAAGCGTACTCCACCGGTTTCATGACCTCAAAGTCGAAATCGTAGTAAGGAAGGTTTCTTTAGGGTCCCGACGAGAGGAAGTCTTACCTGACCAACCTAGAGGAACGTCAGGTTCCCTGAGAGTTCTCAGAAGAGGTTGTGGTGTCAAGGTTTCGTAGGTAAGAAGCCACGAGTCGGAAGAAGTGTCAGGTTGAGAGTGTAGGTACGTACTGGTGTCCTTTTTGGTGTCGGAACGAATCAAGTATCATTACCACCAGTTTCCGAAAGAAATTCAAGACGATGAACATTTCGTCTCACATATGTCAACCTCGAGGCTGAGACCAGCAGTGTCATGAAGACGTTTACGACCCAACCTACCCACCTATCTGTTCTCCGTTGTCTTGTCAATACCCCACTTAGAGAATTCCCGATAACTTTCAGTCCTGGACCGTATTTGTTCGGTATTTGACACTTTATCGTATACGTATGTACACACATATATATATGTACGTATATATGTCTATACACATAAACAAAATAGTTATAATCATCCTTTTTTGTTTAATAGCGGTGTTTAGGTTGTCTATTTATAGTACCCCATTGATCTTTGTCTAAATACAATAACATTAATTATTAGGCCCACTTTACATCTGTGTCATGAACTTTCTTCACCTTGATTTTAACTCCACCACTTGTCTTCTGAAGATGACAGATAAGAGATAATTTATTTAACTTATCTTATAAGGTATTTCAACCTCCAGTTCCTATAAATTAACTTTTGATAGTTTGTTCATTTCTTCTTTATAGTGTTTCGAATCTCCTTAGTTCTAACGACCCTCTTTACAGTTATTGGAGTCTATACGTCTACTGTGGTGCGAATACCGTCTTTCACTTCTCCTCGATTTTTCGGAGAACTACTTTCACTTTCTCCTCTCACTGTTTGAACCGAATTTCGAGTTGTAAGTCTTTTACTTCTAGTACCGTAGACCAGGGTAGTGAAGTACCCTCTATCTACCCCTTTGTCATCTTTGTCACAGTCTGAAATAAAAAAAAAACCGAGGTTGTAGCGACGTCTACCACTGACGTCGGTACTTTAATTTTCTGCGAATGAGGAACCTTCTTTTCAATACTGGTTGGATCTATCGGATAAGTTTTCGTCTCTGTAATGAAACGACTGATTTCAGGCAGATCAGTTCCAATACCAAAAAGGAAACCAGTACATACCTACACTCTCAACCTGACACTTCTTTCGACTCACGACTTCTTAACTACGAAAACTTGACACCACGACCTCTTCTGAGAACTCTCAGGGAACCTGACATTCCTCTAGGTTGGTCAGGTAAGACTTCCTCTAGTTGGGACCCTAAAGAAACCTTCCTTACTACGATTTCGACTTTGAGGTTATGAAACCGGTGGAGTACGCTTCTGAGTAACCTTTTCTGACGACCACCCTTCCTAACTCCCGTCCTCCTCTTCTCCTACTGATTCCCACTCTACCGACCTACTGTAGTGGCTGAGTTACCTGCACTCAGACTCACTAGAGGCCCCCAACCACTACCTGTCCCTCCGGACCGCACGACGCTAAGTACCCCAGCGTTTCTCAGTCTGTGCTGACTCACTGACTTGACTTGACTTGATCTCTTTCAGTATGTATCTATGCACTAGTGTATAGTTTCATAAAAGGTAGAATAAAACGATAACTTAGAGGATCAGTCTTAGTCCAAGAAGACTGTCTAATTTAAGATATATGAGTCTCTTTTGGTATTAAGATTTTATACATACGTGGGGTTACATACCTACACACTCAAGCTGATATTTCTTTCGACTCACGGCTTCTTGACTTCGAAAACTTGACACCACAACCTCTTCTGAGGACTCTCATTGGGAACCTGACGTTCCTCTAGGTCGATCAGGTAGGATTTCCTTTAGTCAGGACTTATGAGTAACCTTCCTGATTACGACTCCGACTTTGAGGTTATAAAACCGGTGGTCGACGCTTCTTGACTGAGTAACCTTTTCTGGGACTACGATTCTTTCTAACTCCCGTCCTCCTCTTCCCCTACTGTCTCCTACTATAACCAACCTACGGTAGTAGTTGAGTTACCTGTCCTGAAACTCGTTCGAAGTCCTCAACCACTGCCTGTCCCTCCGGACCGTCCGATGCCAGGTACCCCGGCGTTTCTCAACCTGTGCTGCCTCACTGATTTGACTTGACTTGACTTGGACTTACAAGTGTTGTCGTGAGAAATTCTATGGTCCTGTACCTTCGTTGGGTTTGTGGGTAGTCGTCTCCTTACTTTTCTCTACACCATATATTTGTAGATATACATATATATATATATATATACGTGTGTGTGTTACCTGATAATGAGTCGGAAAACGTCTTTACGTCTACCTGGGTGTGTGATAGTGTGACTCACTTCAATCTCTCTCGTTTTGTTTGTGACATATTATTACGTATATACACTTTAGCTCTTTTTATTACGTACACTTAGATAAAGGTTTTATCTTCATTACTGGTATTTACATCTTTTTTTACATACCTGTGGTTCCCTCGTTCCCCCACCCTACTGGACCCTCAAACCCTAACTGTGTATATGGATAACTATAATACATATTTTATCTATTAATTACTTTTGGATGAGATATCATTCCTCTTCCGTTACCGTGGGGTGAGGTCATGAGAACGGACCTTTTAGGGTACCTGCCTCTTCGGACCATCCGACGTCAGGTACTCCAGCGCTTCTCAACCTGTGTTGACACTCTGAAGTAAAAGTGAAAAGTGAAAAGTGAAAGTACGAAACCTTTTCCTTTACCGTTGGGTGAGGTCACAAGAACGCACGTCTGAGGGTCCCTGCCCCCTCGGACCACCCGACGACAGATACCTCATCGTGTCTCAGCCTGTACTGACTTCACTGAATCGTCGTCGTCGTCGTGATATATCGTGTTCTTTCAGAGATGAGTCACAAAACACCACTGGATTTATCCGTCCTTTAGGTGTTTTCTCCCGTGTGTACATGTACATATCGACTAAGTATGACGACATCTCGTTTTTGATGTGTTCTCACATTTCTTTGTTATCAGGTTGTTTAAAAATTTTTTAAGATATCTACATGTGTACGAAAAGGGAATTGGGTGTTTGTATAATTGGATGACCTCTCGTCAGAAACAAAACGTGTATGTACTCTTGATTTTATATTTGTCTTAACATAAAGACACATAAAGTTCATGATAATATAAGTGTCTAGTGTAACTAAGTAGTTCTTGATTACGTACTGAGATTAAAAGGATAAAAGGTGATAGTGACACGGTGTCGACGATCTGACAATTTAAATAAAGGTTTACAAGGTTGTAACGTTAGTTGTTTAGTCAATTACCAAAAATACACATAGATGACAAAGTATTAAATAAAAATTAATTAATTAAAAAAAAAGTCTTTATTTAAAATTAGACTCGTGGCCCGTGAGAACTGTTGTGTTTAACTGTGTTTTTTAATTTTTAGTGTACATAATTTCCTTACATACACTAATATGCACACACACACACACACACACACACACACACACACGAAGAACAACAAGTCGACGAGTCATTACAGGTTGAGAAACACTGGGGTACTTGACGTCGTATGACCCGGAGGGACAGGTAGTGGTTGGGGGTCTCAAATGGGTTTGAGTACAGGTAACTAAGTTACTACGGTAGGTCGGTAGAGTAGGAGACAGTAGGGGAAGAGGAGGACGGAGGTTAGAAAGGGTCGTAGTCCTAGAAAAGATTACTTAGTCTAGAAACGTAGTCCACCAGGTTATGACCGCTAAGACGTAGTCAGGAAAGTTACTTATAAGTCCTGACTAAATGAAATCCTAACTGACCAAACTAGAGGAACGTCCGGTAACTTGAGAGTTCTCAGAAGAGATTGTGGTGTCAAGTTTTAATTTCTAAAATTTTAAATTTTTTATTTTTTCATTTATTTTATTTTATTTTATTTTAGTTGAAGAACGAGTTAGAGATTATTTTTTTTTGTTTTTGTTTTTGTTTTTGTTTTCGTAGTCAGGAGTCACGAGTCGGAGAAATACCAGGTCGAGAGTGTAGGTATGTACTGATTACCTTTTCGGTATCGAAACTGATATATCTGGAAACAACCGTTTCATTATAGAGACGAAAAATTATAAAACAGATCCAACCAGTAGTGAAAAGAAGGTTCCTCGTTCGTAGAATTAAAGTACCGACGTCAGTGGTAGACGTCACTAAAACTTCGGATTCTATTATTTTAGAAGTATTAAATAAATTTACCTTAGGGAATAGTTTCACTTAGATGGAGACCCCTGTTGGGACCGCCAGGTCTCCAATTCTGACGGAACGTTACATCCCCCACACCCAAGTTACGGACCGGACCCTCGGTTCTTGGGTGTACACAGTATCGGTTTTTGTTTGTTTGTTTGTTTGGTTTTGGTTTGGTTTGGTTTTGTTTTGTCTTCGTTATAACATTATTTAAGTTGTTCTGAAGTTTTTACGACGTGTCCTTTTTTTTAGTGTCTTTTTTTACTTTACGTAAAGATCTTAAAACTATCTGCGTTGTTTGGTTCCCCAGGAAAGTTTTGACACGTGCACGACCAGAGTTCAGGAGACTCAAGAAGAGTGTCTCAGTGTGACTCGAGTGAGAAGGTTGATTGGGGCATTCCAGTGAGTTTTGGAAGGAATACCTTTATAAGGGAGACAGACTTTAACCTGGAGTTTGTGTGAGACTCAAAGGTGGATAGAAACAAACAAACAAAAGGGGTACATTGTAGATATAAAATGAATGTTACACATACGTCGTAAAGGAGAAAATTTACATAAAAATTGACCTTCCGACAACCAATGTCACGACCGAATAAAGACGCCATGACGTCGCACTTAGTCGATATGGATATGTGTGTAACACAGACAGAACTCGGAGGGAGGGTGGCGGTAGGGCGTGGAGAGTCAGTAATGTCTAGTGGGTCGACTCGAGGAACACGCCATATCGTCGAGGGGTGATCGTTAGACTAAGTGTAGGTCCGTTCCTATGATCTCACCCATCGAAAAGGGAAGAGGTGCCCTAGAAGGGTTGTGTCCCTAGTTTGGGTCCAGAAGGACGTAACGTCCGTCTAAGAAATGGTCGACTCGGTGGTCCCTTCGGGTTAATGAACAATCCAACTTCGGGTTAATGAACAATTCGAGAATCTATAAGACGGCGGAAAGTGTCGTTCCGACGACTGACCTACTACATGGCTCAGACAGACGAAGAACAATGTAAGAGTCCGAATCCGTCAACATCCGTAATTTAGACATAAACGACTTAAGTCCTGTTTCGTACCTCTCCCCCTTAGGATGTCTTATGTGTAAGGAATGCTACATGTACATCCATTTTCAAACGTCGTGTAACATGACTTGAGTTAGAGATCAGACAAGGACAGCCCTTTTCCTCTTTAGTTCTGTAAGACCTTTTTTTACTTTGAAAACAGAGTAAACCACGTGTGTGGAACTCTTCCCGCTTTTGACTCCAAATGTGAAGGACTACGACCGAAACCCAAGGTTGGACCGGGATCGATTGTCTGTGGTTACTATTCTCATCCTAGACCCCCCTTAGAATTAAGGATATGTTAACCATAATTATTACTTTGTATAACTAGTTCCTGATGTCGGTTTCCGACTGACGGACTTTATGGGTGTTTCCTTGTGTGTATGTGTGTCTTTGCCGGACTTTGTGTGTGTGTGCCTTGACCTTTGTCTGTGGTTACCTATTTATGGCTAAGTCCTTGTTTTTTGGTTTTCATGTGTCTCCACTTAGTGTCACCTTTAAAGGAGCACCTTGGACAGGAGAGACTATAGACACACTATAAAGAAAAGTGGTTCTTTACGGGGCAGAACATGTGTAACAACGGCTTTAAACGGGCGACTCTTGTTTTTGGGGCCTCCTTTGTCGGACTGAGTGAGTGAGTGGTCGAGATCGTGACCTCCACGTCGGTTGTAGTTTACACTTCTGGTTCTGTGACGCCTTCACTGAGTGGTCCCTTACTTCTGTCGAGTACTTTTCTTGTGCCCTACTACTCCCCCTCCTCCTCGTCAATCCCTCACACCCAGAAACTGTGACCTCCCCCCTGGTGCAGGACATCTTTTAGATGTCGAAGGATGTTCCTGAGTCCAAAGTGAGACCCAGTCTCGTCGACCAATTGAGTCCACTAGGTCCCTAAAAGTCGGAGGGTCACTACCTGTGCTGACCTATTAAGAGACACTCGATGACCGGACTCGCAACGTCCGAGAAGTCATCGGACTAAGTAGAGATTGTTGTTCTACCTTCCACAGTTGTCGGTGGAGAGGGTCACTGTTGGTCTTTGTAGAGGTATGCGTTCACAGAGAGGACCCTCGGTAGCGCACAGACCGCCTCTTCGTTATGGGATTTTCGTTGGAACCTTTTCTTGAAAGGTCCAGACCGGTCTGGTTTCGACGACCAATTCTTGTCTCTTTAGGTGGGTCCCGTTACCATGCCGTCCCTTGAAGATTTTTGCCCTGTTTGAAACTCTTCTGGAGGAAGACACGCACCAAACTTTGGTCTTCACTACCGTAGAGGACCCAACAAACAATCTTTACGTTCAAGTGGTAAACTTAATCAAGATTACTCCACCTCCTTTGACCTCGGATAATATGTCCCACTTCATTCGGTCTTTCTTTTTGTGGTTGTGTCATATAATTACGTATATATACCCTAAATCTTTCTACCATTGCTACTGGAATATACACTCTGTCGTTTTCTTTGTGTCTTTATTTCTTGTCTGTAAACCTGAGACCTTCTTCTGCTCCCACCCTACTAAACTCTCTTATCGTATCTTTGTACATATAATAGTATACACTTTGTCTAGTGGTCAGGTTCAAACTACATACTTGAGCCCGTGAGTTTCGGCCACGTGACCCTGCTGGGACTCCCTACCCTACCCCTCCCTCCACCCTCCCACAAGTCCTACCCCAGTATACATGTGGGTACCGAGTAAGTACAGTCACATACCGTTTTGGGTGATGTATAACATTTCATTAATTGGAGGTTAATTTTATTCATTTAACTAATTTTTTGTTTTTTCTTTCCATCCGAGTCCGAGTTGTGATTTGTTCGAGGTAGTCTTGGTCGCCGCACACGGTGGAACAGACCCCAGTGGCTCGTAGAAGGAGAAACTCTTCGTGACATATCTCTTCCAGTGGTTCCATCTAGAGTTTTTGACACGAACACCCTGAAGGGACCACTAGGTCATCGACTCTTGGACGGAGGGTCACGACCTCTTGTGTCCAAGTTAGGGATCTACCCCTTGAAACTGGGGTGTGCGAGGTCCCTTCGACTCAGGTGTGCTACGCGAGGACTCGAACAATTGACGACGTCTCTTCATTGTGAAGACTGGGTCCGACCTCGAGAAAGCAACTGAACGAAAAGCGACGACGACAATAATATTAGTATATATTAGTTTCAGTTTCAACAATCAGTTAGTCAGTACAGACGGAGAAACACTGGGGCACTTGACACATCGGACGCTCCGAGGAGGTAGGTACCCTAAAGGGTCCGTTCTTATGACCTCACTCATTGGTAAGGGACGAGGTCCTCTAAAAAGGCTGGTCCCTTCCTTGGACGGAGAGAACATAACGTCCTTCTAAGAAATGGCGGACTCGGTGGTACTTTCGAGTTACTACGTATTGCTGGACGGAGTTTCTTGTGACGGGGAGACACACTAACATTTGAGGTCACGGAAAGAAGTCAAGCATCTCTCCAGTAGACTTGGACTGGTGGACACTCACCGATGTTTTTTCTTCTCTATTTGTGTGGGGAAAGGTTCCGACGAGGAAGGGTCTCTACGGAACGTTCTGACTTCTGTGTGCAATGTAATGAAGGAGTGATGGAGAGTGAGAGACAACACGGGAACCCATAATCAAGGAGTAACGAAGAGAGGTAGACTGAGATATTTTCTTGGACCGTAGGTCTGGGGTTGTTCTGTCGACGGGACTCTAAAGCCAGACGGTAGAAGAGCCAGTCGACCGAAAGGCTTACTTCGGTATAAGGACCGAAGTCACGGATCAGAGGTCTACGTCACCGGACGACACACCACTGGTCTGCCTCCAACCTGAACCATTCTTTAGACGGAATCGGTCGGTCCTCGGCGCTACGAACTCCGATCGGCCGGTACTAGTCTTTTACAAACCCGTTCTGGGACAGACGCCTCTAGTAAACGGGAGTCCTGAAGGTACGTTTGCTCCGCGTATAACCAAGTTCGTTTAGTGACTGGAGTGAAGGGGGACTAGCGACGGAAGGACCGTGATGATACGTCTGAAGAGTAAGACGGAAAGGACCATGGAAGTGGAGAAAGGGGAAGTCAGGTGTAGCTAAATGTCCTCGGATCTACAACGGAGACTCGGAAGGGATCTCCAGAAGAGGGGATTCGATTTACTCATTTTCATTTCGAAAGGTTGTATCCATTTCCCATACAGTTCAGGAGGTTAAAGTAACTCCATTGGCAAAGGTTTAGAGAGTTTTTCTTTTTGTTTTGACAGAAACAAAATGTTTATATCAGAAAAGTCCTGGGTTCCACCGAGGGTTTTAGGAAATGGTGACGTTTTGGAATGGGTAAATAGAATTCTCCGAACACTTATAATTTGTTCCCCCTTTCTTTCAGTAGGATCCTTCTTAAACGGACATCAAAACTCTACTTTTACAGGGTATGCCAGAAGAGTCCTTGTGAGTAGACACGACGGAAAATATGTGCGTTTAAATTGTCTCATTCCATTAAATCTTCAACCAAACATGTTCTGTCACTATTTAAATAAAAAGACGTTTATAAGTCGCTAGATCGATTCACTCGAACTGAACAAGGTAAACAGTCTTTGGAGTAAACTTAGATTTGAAAACGTTTAACTACCCAAAAAATGCAACGAGGTGGACTAAACCCTGACTTAAGAACTTTATATTTGACTCTGGAGAGACAACGACACACATACGTAGAAACAGAAACCTATTGTGACGGTGTCAACTAAATGTTTTCTCGAGATAAATTAATTGAATTCACTTGTATTCACGAGTGTTTGTATGTCTGGTTTGTTAAGATTCATTTTCTTTTTTTAATACGGTTTACTGACAGTGTGAGTGTACTTGGTTCTATAAGGTATAATTTAATCACAGACCATAATTTCAAATTCAAACAACTAGATTAATTATATCTGGACAGAACTAATAGTTGTAATCTATATTGAAATTCATACCAATAAGGTCATCAGTACCTACTTACACTCTCAACCTGATATTTCTTTCGACTTACCACTTCTTAACTAAGAAAACTTGACACCACAACCTCTTTTGAGAACTCTCAGGGAACCTGACGTCCCTCTAGTTTGGTCAGGTACGATTTCCTTTGGTCAGGACATATAAGTTACCTTCCTGACCATGACTTCGACTTTAAGGTTATGAAACCGGTGGACTACACTTCTCGACTCAGTGACCTTTTCTAGGTCTACGACCCTTTCTAACTCCCGTCCTCCTCTTCCCCTGTTGTCTCCTACTCTACCAACCTACCGTAGTGACTGAATGACCTGTACTCAAACCCTTCTGAGGCCCTTATCCACTACCTGTCCCTCCGAACTGCACGATACCAAGTACCCCAGCGTTTCTCAGTCTTTACTGACTCACTGACTTGACTTGACTATTAACTTAACACAGTTACAAATTGTCTTCGATTTGTTTTAGAATAGTATAGAGAATGTTTAGACAGTCGTCCCTTTCATTGAGTTACACTTCTTTGAAAACTCCTTTCATACGTTTACTTTGTCCTTAAAACTCACTTGAAAATCTTTCTGAAGGCGGAAAATCCTAGAGAGGTCTATAAGATGTTGAATCTTCGATTTTAATACGACTTTGTCAAACACTGTTTTCTAAACACCTATTCCCAAGGTCTTACCCAAAACATGAACTAGTGAGTCCTGACTCAACAAATTTTGTCCAAATTAACTTATTTACTTAAAAATTACATTCGTCTTCGTTTTACATTTAAACAAATTTTTTTTCCGTGCAAAAGTCTTCTACAAGTCAACGAAAAATATCGTTTACAACAAAGAAATGGAAAAATTCACTAGACAAGACATAAACGGAAACTTGTAAAAATAATAGTGAAACCGAATCATTTATTGAAGAAACTATCTTTGGATATTCGACCAACACAAATTTTTGTAAAAAAAAGACTTTCAAGAAAACCGTTCTCAGAGTTTAGTTTAATCGAGACAGATTGAAACCCTACAAAGTTTCCCGGTGGTTTTGTGGGGTTTCCTTCTATAACTGGATTAATCCAAGTGAAGTATACAATTTGACGTACCCTCCACAAAAGTCTAATCATTATTTAGAATTCAATATAACATTTACTATTTCTATCAGATCTCTAATGTACCTCAAGGATGTTTAGACTATACAAGACCATCTTATAATAATCAGTATTAAGATCAATAATAGACTTTCACAACATACAGTGTCGTCATTGACCCAAACAAAGAGTTAACGGAACATGAGTCTAAATTTGAACTGAAGACTTCGGAAAAGAATAATATCTATCGATACCAAAGTGAGTACGGAAACCTCTTTACGTAAGGTAAGTTCTTGTCACTACACTTTTTTCTTAAAACCTACTTGTGCTCAAAGACTGTAAGTCTGGTATTACGACTTGACTCTTTTTTTTTATACTTTATTAAGACTACCCTTTGGACTTCCGAAGTATTTCGACAATTGTATTTCTTACTGAATATATCTGGTCTCACCTGATCATGTATACCAGTATTTATAATACTAAAGATATATTTTAAATGACCAAATTTGGACATAAAAGGTTCACATTCCTTTTAGAAGAGAATTTTATTAATACTGAATATGATGGAACCATTTAATATTCACAACACTCAGTTTGCCTTTGTAATTAGAAAAAGAGAGATGGATCAACTAAGACGGTTATATCCGAACAGAGTTGGTAATTCGGTACTTTTTTACACGCACCGGTCATGCTACTTTGACGTCTATCGAGTAATTTAGTCAAGACGGAGGAACTCAACGAACTAATAGCGTTGACCTAATGTTGATCAATATGCTTGGTAACAAATTGAAACAAAAAACAGAAGTTTACTACGGAGTACAAAGAGACGACTTGATGTAGAGACAGACACAATGATCGAGGTAACGAATATAGGACAGATTAAAGATTCCAACAACTGAGAACGCCATTGGTCATGCATTAACCCGAAAGTATGGAGACACCGATTTGTAAAACTCTTTTAGTGTACATATTGTATTTTATTAACCTTGTCACACTAAGATCCGTACCCTTCTTCGATGTTCCCTTTTACAGAGGACCTAATATCAATCGGTGTTCGGTCCCTAAAAAATTTAATGACGACCGGGACCATGTTTTGTATTGTGGACAGTACCGAATTTTTCTTATGCACTGACCTGACCTGTTTTTGTGTGTTTTAGTGACTTCACTCTGAGAGTTGAGTCACCCTGTTTTCAACTAGTCTTTCACAGAGCGTCTGTAACCAGTGTAAGTACTGGCTCTCCACTCGGACTCTCTACCTTGGTCGTCAACGTCGGGAGGTTAC
>SJYO01018119.1:0-30000 GCA_006410555.1 Capra ibex
ATGAGGAACCTTCTTTTCAATACTGGTTGGATCTATCGTATAACTTTTCGTCTCTGTAATGAAACGGCTGATTCCAGGTATATCAGTTCCGATACCAAATAGGTCACCAGTACATACCTACACTCTCAACCTGACACTTCTTCCGACTCACAGATTCTTAACTACGAAAACTTGACACCACAACCTCTTCTGAGAACTCTCAGGGAACCTGACGTTCCTCTAGGTTGGTTAGGTAAGAATTCCTCTAGTCGGGACCCTAAAGAAACCTTCCTTACTACGATTTCGACTTCGAGGTCATGAAACGCTTCTCAATTAAGTGACCTTTTCTGAGACTACGACCTTCCCTAACCCCCGTCCTCCTCTTCCCCTACCGTCTCCTACTCTACCGACCTACCGTAGTGACTGAGCTACCTGCACTCAGACTCACTTGAGGCCCTCAACCACTACCTGTTCCTCCGGACCACACGACACTAAGTACCCCAGTGTTTCTCAGCCTATGCTGACTCGCTTACTATACTTGACTTGACTTGACTTGACTTCTTACAACAGATATCGGACTTTATATGTCCTATAGAGTAAGAATTCCGAGACGGGAAATTTCTACATTCTGAAGGTAAGTATATCCCTATTTTTCAACGTCTTATCTCCTATTGTGAACAGAACAACCTCCAAGTGTCCTCGTAAGTAATGTACTGGGTGTACCTTTCGTCGTTCTTGTTTCTTCAGACTGTGGTTCTTCGACTTTGTTGGTTGGTGGGGGTGAGGGGAAAATCGTATTTTCTTCGGACTTAAGAGTGAAGTGTATGAACCTCCAATGTATATGGAGTTCTTACTTGACTTTAGAATTCTCTGTAGAAAGGACCCTTAAGGAGACAAGACAACATTTCCTACTCCATACTCGTAGTGTGGAGTAACCTTAAAAGGGTCATCTCTATAAAACCTTTTAGAGAGGAAAATCACCTCAAAGAAGTTCGAAAACTTGAGACACCTTGACTTTGTAAATTTTAATTTCTTACTTAAAACCTTATATTTACTTCTTCCGAAATAAATTAAGATAACTAAAATAAAAAACGAAACTCTTAAAAAAAAAAATTGGATCATTGGAATGAAACTAAGACCTTTCTATAAATATTCATTTAAGTCAAATCGATAAAGTAACAAAATCGTATGAAGTATTTTAGTTTTGTCTGTAGTGTAAATAAGTAAAAGAGTGACGGGGGAAGTTATGGGAGAGACTCATAAAACCTATCCGAAGTTTTATGGAGAATCAAGGAGACATTATCACTTGAGGATTATGTAGGTTAAACTTGGAAGAAAGGAGGGAACAAAGGGGTATGGGACCTTGAAGTTGGTCCAAACATTCCGACTTTACCCCTGTCTCGGATCCTCCGGTAGAAGTGATAATAGAACGAAATGAAGTGGAACGGACGATCGAAAATAAAGACGAGGACGTCCCGACCATACTCTGTCTTCTCCGTCCCTACAGAGTGGACGGACCATACCAACAGTGGATCGTGACCTGTAGTCAGTACGTGTCAAAGACTGAAACAGAGTACCCATGGAACTTCCAAAGTACTCTAGAAGAAAGGTAGAGAGTTACCCCAGGAACCTGGTGAGGAATAATCTCCTAAAAGGTAGAGGGAGATGGACCACTGAAAAATCCACACAAAGGAAAACTCTTCCAATGTCTAAACAAGGAAAGACACTACAACCCCTCCGGACACTGGAAAGGAGTGAAAACCTTCTTCAAACCGGGAGAGGACTACGACGTGAGTAGAAAGACAAGACAGAATCTACAGGACTTGAATGGGAAACGGAAATCTGAAGAGAAACGACTGAGTCTCCACAAGGACGTTTAACGTGTGTGGACCTCCAGAGCCGTACTGGAGACTCACCAAAAGAAGTATTGGAGAGATGGACCATAGTTCACTTCTCCACAGTATCGGGAACACAGGTGACCCCATCACGGGGACGTACGGGTGTTAAGAAGGGTGTCCCTGAGGAACTACCGACGGAACGAGAGTCGGAACGAAAACCACAACTGAACAAACTAATTATGAACCTTTGGTCAATCCATTAGACTTGTATTTACTCCAGGTCTTTCGAAATCTTAAACACCATGGTCGACTCAACAAGTACGGACACCCAGGAGAATCTTTTGAGTGTCCCTTTCTCCTGGGGCTTCTCCATACCGGTTGACGAACCATGGGACCATTAATAACTCCATAAAACTTGGATATCTCCACTGGTGTTTGAAACAAAAGTACGAGACACCACCCGTGCGTCGTGGACATCTACCTTTGAACTCCTACCTTACTTTAACACTATACAAAGTACGTAAGTATTTTGGGTGTACGTACGGGAAAGTCCGGTCCGAGGGTGTCTAGACCGTCTACGAATCAGGAATGTTTACTGTTGGTACTGTGTCTCACAGTTGTGCTCCGAACCCGACGAGAAGTTCTCATTAAGAAGAAATACAACAGATTCCACCGTCTGTCTCGATAAACAGAAAGATCATAGACAACGGGAATAAGGAAACATTGTCTTAGAACCAAAACAATTATACGGACTTATTTTGGAAGTGAAGAGACGGAGAACACGTTGAGGATGACGGTTCGCTACGTCAGAACGACTACTCAATGTTCGACTACCAAAGGTCATTTCGAAAACCAAAATACTGGACCCCAATCAGAAAGAGACGCAGGGAGAACAATCATCTGTTTCTACACCAGTCTCCTTATCGATAAACACCGGTTTTCACCCCCGTATACGAAAGGATCCTGAAAGGGGAAACCCTAAATAACAATCTCTATTCATGGGGAAATACAAATTCGATGACACTAAAAAGAAACCGAATCCCGAAGGGACCACCGAGTCTCCAATTTCACAGACGGACCTTACGACCTCTGAACCCGAGTTAGAGACCCGAACCTTCTAGGGAACCTCTTCCTTTACCGTTGGGGGAGGTCATGAGAACGGACCTCTTTGGGCACCTCCCTCCTCGGACCACCCGATGTCAGGTAACCCAACATTTCTCAACCTGTCCTGACTCGCTGAAGTGAAAGAAAGAAAGAAGGAACCGAATACCGACTTACACTAGGACCCACAGTGAGTCAAAAATAGTCAATTCTATTTCAGACGACAATGTTATCCATTTGGAGTCGAAGACCCACCGAACCGATTTGTGAAATCGTGACACGAGAAACGATTGTATTTCAAGTCAGTTAAGTACCTCCCGCCCCCACCTACCGTCAGACACAGTAGGTGACTGGGTCCGACCTGAGTCGAGGACCCTACGGGAACCGTAACTGTAGACCGAGGTCTGTCACCTCTTCTCGTGTGTGAAGTGGAGGTAAGTGTAAGGTACAGTGTGTCGTATTTGATGTTTCCGAAGACCCTTTACATTAAGAATAAACACGGGTCTTCCCTTTCCTTTCCCAAACCATTTGTCGAGTGACCGGAGGTGGTATCACAACGACACTCTTTACTCCCTAGTTTACGTACTACCGTCAACCAAAAGTGTTGTATTCCACAGGACTGACGTCACTCCATCTAAAAGGAAGTCGAATACGAGGGTGTATCTGTCTTGTAGACAGAGAAGAGATGGTTGACTTAGTTTCCTTAACAGAAAGAGTCCCCTCTCGGGTTTAAGGGTCGAACGTACTTTACCTAGAAAGAGAGGTCACCACTTATTACACTGTAGATCTCTGTAGTCGTTCGATAAGAGATGTAGACAAACTTAGAACGAAAGTCCAATCCCGACACTCGACTCGACTTCTTGTGACTGTTTTGAGGTACGGGTCCAAAAAGAAAAAGAAAGAAAGAAAGAAAGAAAAAAAATCATGTTCATCTACGACTGAGAATTAAAAACTACTTCTAGTCTAAAAATCCGTGAACGAAGTCAAATATTCCTAAAGGAGTCCTGTAGGGACCACCAGGTCACCAATTCTTAGACGGATCGTTACGTCTCTTACACCCAAACTAGGGACCAGTCCCTTGATTCTAGAGTGTATCGTTGATTCTAGTGTGACGGTGATGACTCGGGTGTACGAGACTTCGGGTCCACGGTGTTGATCTCTCAGATATACGACGTTACTTTCTATGGTGTACTGTGTTGTTTCTGAGTACATGACGTTGATTCTGGGTTACGTCGTTTTGTTTGCTCACAGGAGTTCGTGTGGATACCAGTTAATTAGAAGTTGTTTCCTCCGTTCTTACACCACAACCCTTTCGACCTGTCGACGTACGTTTAGTCACTTTAATCTTGTGAGGGAGTGTGGTATGTGTTTTTATTTGACTTTTACCGAATCTCTGAATTTGCATTCTTTACTGTAGTATTGTAAAAATTTCCACTTATATCCGTTTTGTAAAAGATTGTATTTAACATGGTTACGAAAGAATCCAGTTAGTGAGTTCTGTTTTCTTTATTTTCGTTTGTATTCGTTTATCCTGAATTAGTTTGAATGTTCAAAAACGTGTTGTGTCCTTTGGTATTTGTTTTGTTTTTCTGTTAGATACCTCACCCTCTTTTTGAAACGTTTAGTACACTGTTTGTTCCTTAATTAAAGATTTCATACGTTTGTTGAGTATGTCAAGTTATAGTTTTTTTGGATAAGTTTTTTACCCGTTTCTGGATTTATTTGTAAAGTAGTTTCTTCTCTAAGTCACCGGTTGTCCATGTACTTTTCTACGAGTTGTAAGGGTCAATAACAACAAATCAACGGTTCCCCACAGGTCAAGAAATCACTAGGGTACCTAACACCGGGTTATCCGAAGAACCAGGTACCCTAAAGGGTCCGTTCTTATGACATCATCCAACGGTATAGGAAGAGGTCCCCTAGAAGCACTGGGTCCCTAGTTTGGGTACAGAGGACGTAACCGTCCACCCAGGGAATGGTGACTCGGTGGTCGGAACAGATGAAGTTACTTTGACACTCGGTACGACACATCCCGGTGGGTTCCACCTACCCAGTAACGCTTCTCAAGACTGTTTTGCACCAGGTGACCTCTTCCCTTACCGTTTGGTGAAGTCGTAAGAACGGAACTCTTGGGGTACTTATCATACTTTTCCGTTTTTCTATACTGTGACTTTCTTCTTGAGGGGTCCAACCATCCACACGTTATACGATGACCTCTTCTCACCTCTTTATTGAGGTCTTTCTTACTTCTCTACCTCGGTTTCGTTTTGTTACGGGTCAACACCTCCACTAACCACTTCCATCATAGGTTACGACATTTCTTTTTATAACGTATCCTTAGACCTTGCAATCCAGGTACTTAGTTCCATTTAACCTTCACCAGTTTGTCCTCTACCGTTCTCACTTGTAACTGTCAAATTCTTAGTCACTTGATTGTACCTGATCTTACCCGCTTAAATTAAATCTACTAGTAATATAGATATGACACCCGTTCTTAAAGAATCTTCTTTACCCGATCGGGAATATCAGTTGTTCTCAGGTTTTACGTCATGAACCCACGTCAGAGTTTTTACTGTCTTACTAGAGACAATTAAAGGTTCCGTTTAGTAAACTATAGTGTCATTAGGTTCAGACACGGGGTCGGTCATTACGACTTCGACTTCAACTTACCAAGATACTTCTGGATGTTCTTGAAAATCTTGATTGTGTTTTTTCTTTTTTTTTAACAGGAAAAATAGTATCCCCTACCTTTACGTTTTCATCCTTCAGTTCTCTATGGACCAAATTGTCCGTTCAAACCGGAACCTCATGTTTTACTTCGTCTCTTTTCCGATTGTATCAAAACGGTTCTCTTGTGTGACCAGTATCGTTCGTGGGAGAAGATTGTTCTCTGTTAAGATGTGTACCTGTAGTGGTCTATCAGTTATGTCTTTAGTCTAACTAATGTAATATAAGAAACGTCAGTTTCTACCTCTTCGAGGTATGTCAATCGTTTTTGTTCTGGTCCTCGATTGACACCGAGTCTAGTATTTAAGGAATAACCTTTTAAGTCTGTATTTAACTTCTTTCATCCCTTTTGGTGATCTAGTAAGTCCATACTGGATTTAGTTTAGGGAATGTTAATATGTCACCTTTACTGTTTATTTAAGTTCCCTAATCTAGACTATCTCACGGACTTCTTAATACCTACCTGTAAACACTGTAATATGGCCTCCGTCACTAGTTCTAGTAGGGGTTCTTTTTCTTTACGTTTTTCCGTTTTACCAACAGGTTCCTCCGGAATGTTTATCGAGTCTTCTCTTCTCTTCACTTTCCGTTTCCTCTTTTCATCTCTGTATAGGTAGACTTGCGTCTCAAGGTTTCTTATCGTTCCTCTCTTTTCTCTCGGTAAGGAGTCACTAGTCACGTTTCTTTATCTCCTTTTGTTATCTTACCCTTTCTGATCTCTAGAGAAGTTCTTTTAATTTCTATGGTTCCCTTGTAAAGTACATTTTTACCCGTGTTATTTCTCGTCTTTACCAGTTCTGTCTTGTCTTCGTCTTCTATGATTCTCTATCGTTCTTATGTGTCTTCTTGATATGTTTTTTCTAGAAGTACTGGGTCTATTGGTGCTACCACACTAGTGATTTGATCTTGGTCTTTTGGACTTTACACCTCCGTTCACCCGGAATCCTTCTTAGTGATGCATTTTTCGATCACCTCCACTACCTTAAGGTCAACTCGATAAAGTTTAGGATTTTCTACTACGACACTTTCACGACGTGAGTAATACGATCGTTTAAACCTTTTGAGTAGTGACCGGTGTACTGATCTTTTCCAGTCAAAAGCAAAGTCAGGGTTTCTTCCCTTTACGGTTTCTTACAAGTTTGATGGTGTGTTAACGATAGTAGAATGTACGATCGTTTCATTATGAGTTTTAAGAGGTTCGGTCCGATGTTGTCATGTACTCGGCACTTGAAGGTCTACAAGTTCGACCTAAATCTCTTCCTTCTCCTTGGTCTCTAGTTTAACGGTTGTAGGTGACCTAGTAACTTATTCGTTCTCTCAAGGTCTTTTTGTAGATGAAGACGAATTACTGATACGGTTTCGGAAACTGACACACCTAGTGTTGTTTGACCTTTTAAGAAGTTCGCTACCCTTATAATCTGGTGGAATGGATGGAGAACTCTTTAGAAATACGTCCAGTTCTTCGTTGTTAATCTTGACCTATATTTTGTTGTCTGGTCAAGGTTTAACCCTTTCCTCATAAAGTTTCGACACAAAACAGTGGAACGAATAAATTGAAGATACGTCTCATGTAGTACTCTTTGTGACCCGACCTACTTCGTCTTCGACCTCAGTTCCAACAACCCTGTTTATAGTTATTGGAGTCTATGCGTCTACTGTGGTGACAATACCGTCTTTTGTCTCCTTGACTTCTCGGAGAACTACTTTCACTTTCACCTCTCACTTTTTCGACCCAATTTTGAGTTGTAAGTCTTTTGATTCTAGTACCGTAGACCAGGGTAATGAAGTACCGTTTATCTACCCCCTTGTTACCTTTGTCACTGTCTAAACAAAAAACCCCGAGGTTTTAGTAACGTCTACTACCGACGTCGGTACTTTAATTTTCTGAACGAGGAACCCTTTTTTTTTTTTTCGATATTCTTTGGATCTGTCGTATCATTTTTCGTCTGTAATACAACGGATGTTTCCAGGTGGATCAGTTTCGATACCAAAAAGGTAAACCTGACATCTCTTTCGACTCGTGGCTTCTTGACTACGAAAACTTGACACCACAACTTCTTCCGAAAACTCTCAGGGAACCTGACGTTCCTCTAGTTTGGTCAGTTAGGATTTCCTTTAGTCAGGACTTATAAGTAACCTACCTGATTACTATTTCAATTTGACGTTATGAAACCGGTAGAATACACTTCTTGACTGAGTAACCTTTTCTGGGACTACGACCCTTTCACACTTCAGTCCTCCTCTTCCCCTACTGAATCCTACTCTACCAACCTTCCCTAGTGACTGAGTTACCTGTACTCAAACTCGTTCGAGGTCCTCAACCACTACCTGTCCCTCCGGACCGCACGACGTCAAGTACCCAAACGTTTCACAGTCTGTACTGACTGACTGAGTTGACTTGACTTGACGATTGCTAACTACAACACGGAAAAAAGTATACGGAAAACCAGTGGAGATTCAGAAGAAACCTTTTGACGGATAAGTTTAGGAGACGGATGAAAAATTAACCCAAACCAAAAAGAACTACGACAACATACTCAAGAAATATATAAAACCTATATTTGACAATAGTCTGTACATTAAACGTTTATAGAAGAAGATAAAGTATCCCCCGAAAACGTAAAACATCAAAGGAAGTGACACGTTCTCTAAAATCAAACTATATTTGGTTACACAAATAAAAACGAAGACAAAGAGAACGGACTCCACTGTCTAGGTCATTTTATAGTTATTCTGGTTACCGGTTCTTACATGACGAACACAAAAGAAGAGTCTCAAAATACCAAAGACCAGAATGTGAATTCAGAAATTTAGGAAAACTCAAATGGAAACGTATGGTACACTCTTTTATCAGGTCAAATTAAGAAAAAGTACATCGACAGACTAAAAGGGTTACAATAAATAATTTCTCCAACAGAAAAGGGATAACATCTAAGAACGGAGGAAACAGTACCTAATGATATCTTAGTATCCAAATGAAGACTGGTAGAGTCAGATCACTGGAAGAACAAATCAATTAAAATATTAACAAATCCTCACACAAAAATTTAAAGTTCCATAAACACTTTAAAAGGAGAAAGAATGAGAAAGAGAAAAATCGAGTTATTGTAAAATTAAAAACACACACGGAATAACGTGTTATTTTAACGTTCTTGTTACAACTTATGTTCACGGTTCTCGTCTGGAGGAAAATACGCGAGTATCCCTTTCGTTAAGTCGAAAAGTGATGACATAGGATAAGTCACAACCCAAAAAAAAAAAAAAATGTGAAATAAAATGAAACGTTATGACATAACCAAAACGGTATGTAGCTGTACTTAGGTGGTACCCACATGTACTCAAGGGTTAGGACTTGGGAGGAAGGTGGAGGGAAGGGTATGGTAGAGAGACCCAGTAGGGTCACGTGGTCGGGGTTCGTAGGACATAGGACGTAGCTTGGATCTGACCGTTAAACAAAGAATGTACTATAATATGTACAAAGTTACGGTAAGAGGGTTTAGTAGGGTGGGAGAGGGAGAGGGTGTCTCAGGTTTTCAGACAAGATATGTAGACACAGAGAAGACGACAGAGTGTATGTCCCAATAGTAATGGCAGAAAGATTTAAGGTATATATACACAATCATATGACATAACAACAAAAAGAAAGACCGAATGAAGTGAGACATATTAGCCGAGGTCAAAGTAGGTGGAGTAATCTTGACTTAGTTTACATAAGAAAAATTACCGACTCATTATTAGGTAATACATAGTGTCGAAAGAAGGTAAGTAGACGACTACCTGTAGATCCAACGAAGGTGAGAAAAACTATAGATCAAAGTATTGAAACACAAGTCTTTTCTATAGACCATATTAAAGATAGAAGAACCTAAACAACTGTGAATAAAACACCGGATTGTATGTTATATAAGATCCTTTGTCAAGTGTATGTAAACTCTTCTTACAAAAAAGATGACGACAACGTTGTCGTCATATACAGATAATTCAAGTATACAAGATACGACAACAAATCTAGACAACAAAGGAAAAAAGAGACATACCTATTAAATAAGTAACAACTCCCATTTTAAAATTTCAGGAGTTAACAATGATACAACGACAAATAAAAAAGAAAATCAAAACAACATAAAATAAAGATTTAATCCACCAGACTCCAACTCATGTATTTATGAATACTAACAAAATATATGAACTACTTAAATGAGAAATAGTAATATATTACTGAAAGAAACACAGAATACTGGTAAAATTAAATAAAAACTGGTAAAAATAGATATTCAGATAAAACATACTAAATACATATATGAAGAGGACGAAATAAAATCGAATTTTAAGGGACTTTATAGAAAAAGGTGGTGCAGTAAAAATAGATACACTCAGGAATTTCGATTATATTCAGAAAACACCCGTCGTACAGTAAAATAAAAAAAAATTAAATAAAAAATAACTTCATTTAATGTAATGTCTTAAAACATCAAAAGATTGTTTGGAGTTACACTTAGTCGGTATCCATATGTATAGTCAAGTCAGGTCAAGTCAGCGAGTCAACTCAGACTGAGAAACACTGGAGTACTTAGTGTCGTACGGTCCGGAGGAACAGGTAGTGGTTGAGGACCTAAAGTGAGTTTGGGTACAGGTAGTTCAGTCACTACGATAGGTCGGTAGAGTAGGAGACAGTAGGGGCAGAGGAGGACGGGGGTTAGGGAGGGTCGTAGTCCCAGAAAAGGTTACTCAGTCGAGAAGCGTACTCCACCGGTTTCATGACCTCAAAGTCGAAATCGTAGTAAGGAAGGTTTCTTTGAGGTCCCGACTAGAGAAAGTCTTACCTGATCAACCTAGAGGAACGTCAGGTTCCCTGAGAGTTCTCAGAAGAGGTTGTGGTGTCAAATTTTCGTAGTTAAGTAACCGTGAGTCGAGTGTAGGTATATACTGATCACCTTTTTGGTATCGGAACTGATCTGCCTGGAAACAAGCGTTTCTTTATAGAGACGAAAAGTTATACGATAGACGTATATCGGGGAGGGAAAACTTGGAGGGAGGGTAGAGAGAGGGGTACGGTGGGGAGATCCAACTATGTCTCGGGGACAAACTCAAAGGACTCGGTATGCCGTGTAGGGGTAACCGATAGATAAAATGTATACCACTATATTCAAAGGTACAAAGGGCAAAGTATCTAGAGTGGGAGAGGGGAGAGGCGTACAGGAATTCAGATAAGAGATACAGACAAAAAGGTAAAGAAGGGACATTTATGTAAAAAGTAATGGTAAAGAGATCTAAGGTATATATACACAATCTTATACTATGAATAGAAAGAGAAAGACTGAATGAAGTGAGATACATTATCCAAAATCCAAGTAAGTGTAATAATCTTGACTGAGTTTATACAAAGAAAAAATACCGACTCGTTGTAAGTCTTTTGATTCTAGTACCGTAGACTAGGATAGTGAAGTACCGTTTATCTACCCCTTTGTCACCTTTGTCACAGTCCAAAATAAAAAACCCCCGAGGTTTTAGTGACGTCTACCACTAACGTCGTTACTTTAATTTTCTGCGAATGAGGAACCTTCCTTTCAATACTGGTTGCATCTATTGTATAAGTTTTTGTCTCTGTAATCAAACGGTTGTTTCCAGGCAGATCAGTTCCGATACCAAAAAGGTCATCAGTACATACCCACACTCTCAACCTGACATTTCATTCGACTCACGGTTTCTTAACTACGAAAACTTGACACTACGACCTTTTCTGAGAACTCTCAGGGAACCTGACGTTCCTCTAGGTTGGTCAGGTAGGATTTCCTCTAGTCAGGACCCACAAGAAACCTTCCTTACTACGACTTCGACTTCGAGGTCATGAAACCGGTGGAGTACGCTTCTCAACTGAGTAACCTTTTCTAAGACTACGACCCTCCCTAATCCCTACCCTCCTCTTCCCCTGCTGTCTCCTACTCTACCAACCTACCGTAGTGACTGAGCTACCTACACCCAAACTCACTTGAGGCCCACAACCCTCCGGCCCTCCTCTTCCCCTGCTGTCTCCTACTCTACCAACCTACCGTAGTGACTGAGCTACCTACACCCAAACTCACTTGAGGCCCACAACCCACTGTCCCTCCGGACCGTACGACGTTAAGTACCCCAGTGTTTCTCAGCCTGAGCTGACTCGATGAATTGACTTGACTGGAGTAGTGGTATGAATAGAAACAATGGTGTTTGTTGGAATAAAGTTAATAAGTAACCGACTCTTCTGCACCCTTAATATAGTAAGAACGAGTAACCTACTACTATTCCTGCTCGTCTACGTTTGTGCCGTCGGGATGTTCGTTAGGACATATTGGTGTAGTCACAGTAGCCTAAATAAAATCGTTATCGTACTAAGGATTGATTGGAATTGTGGACCTTGGAGGTTGTTTAAAAGTATAATTTGGGTCTGTTGAGGTTGGACGGAGATTATCCGGAACATGACTAACGCTGACTTTTTAGGCGGGTTAAACCGAATGTAGGTACTGATAGGAGGTTATCTTCCGGGGTGGGGGCAGAGTCGTGATGAGGTGAGTTCGTGTTATCATCATCGTCCGTAAAAGAATGATTAGGTGAAAATGGGTGATTATCTCTTGTTATTTAAGAGGGTCAGGTAATATGATACGGATACCCGATAGTGGTACGATAAGTGTCGTTATACACGGGAGTGGGTTTTACTGTAGTTCTTTTAACAACGAAAGAGATGTAGGTCGGTTGATCCGGAATATTATCATTTTTAACCGTAATTGGTCGGGATGGATCGTAAGGAGGTATAAACGTGGGTACCGAAGAAGTTTCGGTACAATAAGTATACGAGACCAAGATAATAAGTATCAGATTTACTGCTTGTTCTATAGACTTTTTATCCTCCGGATAAGTTTCGATATGGTCATTGGTGTTGTCGGGAGTAGTAGCCGTCAGAGCGTGATTGTCCTTATGGAAAGGAATGACCTAAAATGAGGTTTCTAGACTAGTAGCTTCGATGGCTGTACAGTATGTGGTTGCGGACTCGGGAAAATTATTGTGATCAACGGTGGAGAAAGTATCGGTAGATGTCATGAGCATAATAGAAGAAACGTGAAGATCCTGTTAGGGTTAAGGGTCGGGATAAGTAATAGTTACTTTTGTTAGGGGAAGATTAATTGAGGTAGTTTGCGGACGATTAACCTTCGGAAAAGTGTCCTAAACAATAGAGATTGTTATAAGGAGGTTGTTGTCAGGGGGTTTATTGGTATGGAATGATAGATTTTTATTATCGAGATCGTCATTGTTAAGATCCGAAATAAGATCGTGATCTTTAATCGTTGTGTTGGGTTTTGAATTTTAAATTAATAGATAGTGCACGGAAGTTTAAGAGGTCGGACAACCCTATAAAAGGGTGTTAGTATGTCACGGACTGGGGAATGTATTTGGATTGCTATTCGGTTTTTAGTCGCAGGAGGGAAGATCTGGATTAGACTAATTTTTTATAGAATGGTTTTTGATGGGGCTATTAAGTTTATTTTCGTAGGTGGTACCAATGTTCGAGTTTCCCGGATTAGATCAATGTTAGGAGTAGTCGTATTAGGATAAATTAAAGGTACTCATTAGAGGTATTATTGGTGTGGTGGTTAATTGTTTATAGTCGGTCAATGTTATTGATCGGTTCATGGTATTGATATGTTTCGACGTTAGGGGTACCGGAGGAGTCATTTTTTGGGTCTCAGCAGACATAGTATTTAATGAGTCAAAAGATTTGGTAATTTAAACTTATGTTAAAGGTGGAGAAGTAGAAAGTTGTGTATTATTTGATAGTTTTTAAGGCAATTGTTTGGTCATTATTTACGGGGATTTTGTCAGAATAATCTCTGGGTTTAGAGTCCTATGACAAGAAATCGGTATCGGCAACATATTAGTTTTTGGTGATAATATGGGGGGTTTATTTAATTCTTTTGGTAATTTGGGTTCTTTCTGGGTGGTTTTAAATTATGCTATCGCGTTGGTTACGGTGGTTGGGAGTCAAGTCAAGGCAAGTCAGCGAGTCAGCACAGGCTGAGACACTGGGGTACTTAGCGTCGTGTGGTCCGGAGGGACAGGTAGTGGTAGAGGGCCTCAAGTGAGTTTGAGTGTAGATAGTTCACCCACTACGATAGGTCGGTAGAGTAGGAGACAGCAGGGGTACAGGAGGACGGGGTTAGGGAGGGTCGTAGTCTCAGAAAAGGTTACTCAGTTGAGAAGCTTATTCCACCGGTTTCATGACCTCAAAGTCGAAATCGTAGTAAGGAAGGTTTCTTGTGGGTCCCGACTAGAGGAAATCTTACCTGACCAACCTAGAGGAACGTCAGGTCACCCGAGAGTTCTCAGAAGAGGTTGTCGTGTCAAGTTTTCGTAGTTAAGAAGCGGCGAGTCGAAAGAAGTGAAAGGTTGAGAGCACAAGTATGTACTGGTGACCTTTTTGGTATCGGAACTGATTTACCTGGAAACAACCGTTTCATTATAGAGACGAAAAGTTATACGACAGATCCAACCAGTTTTGAAAAGAAGGTTCCTCATTCGCAGAAAATTAAAGTACCGGATCGGGGGGTATTTATCCACTTCCAAAACTTCTTTTGGGATGTTTCGGTTAGTGTTTTTATTATGAATTTTATTTATGTTACATACAATAGTAATAAGAAAGTACCTTAGATTGGTGCTGATTACTATGCTTTTTGGTAGTAACAGTAAGTTGATGTTCTTGTGATTACTGGTTGTAAACTTTTAGGGTGGGTAATTATTTTTAACATTTGTTACGTAAATAACAAGAGGGTCGGGGTAGTTTGTAGAGTAGTACTACTTTGAAACCGAGGGATGATCCATAGACGGATCAAGATGTTTAGGATTGTCCAGATAAGGGTCGTTACGTGATGTGTAACTGTGTTATTGTCGTAAGAGAAGACAGTGGGTGTAAACGGCTCTGTAGTTGATACCGACTTAATAGGCTATATATGTGCGTTTACCTCGTCGTCACAAAAGGTAGACGGATAAATATGTACATCCTGCTTCGGATATGATGTCTAGTATGTGGAAGGATCTTTGTACTTTGCAGCCTCATTAAGAGGATAAACGTCACTATCGGTGTCGTAAATATCCTATGCAGGATGACACTCCTGTTTATAGTAAAACTCCTCGTTATCAGTAATGATTGGAGGAGAGTCGTTAAGGTATATAGGCATGTTCGAATCAGTTTACCTAGACTCCCCATAAAAGTCATCTGTTTCGTTGGGAATGGGCTAAGAAACGGAAGGTGAAGTATGAGGGTAAGTAGTAGTGTCGTGAGTGGTATCAGGTGGATGAGAAAGAGGTTTTTTGTCTTAGATTGTTGGGTTGCCCTTAAAGTAGTCTACGTCTGTTTTGTAAGGGTGGGGACGACGACGACGACGACGACGACGACGACGACGATTCAGTGAAGTCAGCACAGGCTGAGAAGCGCTGGGGTACCTGATGTCGGGAGGTCCGAGGAGGTAGGTACCCTAAAAGGTCCGTTCTCATGACCTCACCCCACGGTAGCGGAAAAGGCTAAGGTGGGGATGATATGGTAATTTCTGTAGGATCCACGGAATGATGATCAGAATCGGGACTATATTAATCATAATAAGTGTGGACTGAATGAACCTGTGGGTCTGTTAATGTGGGGTCGTTTAGGTGAGTTGTGTGGGGGAGTGTAGTTTGGACTCACCACGAAGGATAAGTGTATACGTTAAGATGTTAGTTAGGAATTGTTTGATCCTTCTCAGAATCGGAATCAAGAGAGGTAGGATTAGGATTAGGAATATGGGGATGAGGTGTGTAGATTCGTTACTTCATACTATAAGACTGGTAAGTCAGTTACAGATAAGACTTAAAATCATCGTCTGGATGATTGTGAGCGCACTTAACCTCCTGTCGGTCAGCTTGTGGGTATGTAGTAGAAACCTGTTGATCGAAGATAATATATAAAGGAGGAATAGGATCATGATTATGGTCATCGATCGTATTAGTTTTTGTTAGAGAATTTTACTTCTGTTCAGAAACATCATATGTTTCATCAAACATCTTTACATCAAAGAACATTTGGTCTTTTCCTCTTGTTGGTTGGAGGAATTCTGAGTTCCTTCTTCGATATCGGGATGATAGTTGTGGGTTTCGACTTCAAGATAAATTTGATAAGGGACTTTGTGATAATTATATCGGGGTGTTTATGGTTCTTAGAGTAATCATAATTTAAAAGGTTTTGAAAGTTGTTGGATTGTGTTTAAAGTGTGAAGTGTAGGTGTACAATATCAGGACGATGGTAATTATCATACATGTATAAAAGTACGTACAATCACGTACTTTACGATGAAACGTGTACCCATGTATGTATTATAATTACATTATCCTGTATTAATACATATATATCATGTAATATAATATACGGGGTACGGATATTCGTTCATGTAAGATAATAATTATTATGTATTATGTACATCAGTAACTAGTATGTATTACGTAATTCAGTTTAGATAGGAGCAGTTGTACGCATAGGACGGGGAACCCAGTGTTCGAACTAGTGGTACGGTGCACTTTTCTCGTTGGGTGAACCATCCATAGGGAGAAGAGCGAGATCCGGGTACTTAACACCCTCAACGATAAATTACTTGAAATAGTCTGTAGACCAAGAAAAGAAGTCCCGGTAGAGTAGATCTTAGTGGGTAAGAAAGGGGAATTTACTCTGTCGAGCTACCTGATTACCGATTAGTCGAGTACGAGTGTGTATTGACATTACAGTACGTAAACCATAAAAAATTAAAACCCCCTACGAACCTGAGACGATACCGACAGACTCCGGGACTGGGTCTCGTACATAACATCGACCTGAATTGACGTAGAACTCGTGGTGGTATTACCATCCGTGCTAGTAGTGTCAGTCACCAGTGTCCTGTATCTGTAATGCAATGTGTGTAGTTGGTAAAGGGGCATGGGTAAGAGGAGGGCGGAATTTATAGATGGTGGTAAAAATTGTGCGGGGGGGGTTTATGAATAAATTTAAGTAACGTGAAAGTCATGAGTTTAATGGTGAGGTTTATTTCATTCGTATATTCACGGACCCAGACGGGGTACTGCGTATCAATTACATCGAATTTACGATTTCGTTCCGTGACTTTTACGGATCTACTCATATAGTTGAGGTATTTGTGTATCCAAACCAAGGTCGGAAGGACAACTGAAAATTATTTGAATATGTACGTTCATAGGTGTAGGCCCACTCTTACGGGAGACTCAGTTATTCTGATTCTCCTCGACCATAGTTCGTGTGTGGACATCGGGTACTGTGGAACGAATTGGTATGGGGGTTCCCTCTGTCGTCACTATTTTTAATTCGGTATTTACTTTCAAACTGATTCAATATAACTAATCCTAACCATTTAGAGTACGGTCGGTGGTGCCAGTATTCTAATTAGGTTCAATTGTCTAATTAGGTTCAATTGTATTTCGTACGATTTCGTAATGTGGTTTATCTCAAATTAAGATTAATTCGACATTTTTCGGTATTAATATTGTTTATTTACTACTTTCATTGAGATATTATTGACTATGTGATATCGTTTCTGGGTTCGACCCTAATCTATAAGGTGATACGAATCGGAACGACGACGACGACGATTCAGCGAAGTCAGCACAGGTTGAGACACACTGAGGTATTGTGTTTATTAACATGTTTGTTTTAATAAGCGGTCTCATGATGACCGTTGTCGAATTTTGAGTTTCCTGAACCGTCACGAAATATGGGAAGATGTCCTCGGACAAGATATTAGCTATTTGGGACTATTTGGAGTGGTTAGGAACGATTATGTCAGATATGTGACGGTAGAAGTCGTGTGGGATTTTTCCTTATTTTCTTTCGTGTTATTGTCGTGTATTTTTGCAATCCAGTTCCACATTGGAGACCTTATCCTTCTTTACCCGATGTAAAAGATAAAATTCTTTTGGGTTATGTTTTCAATAATACTTTGATTATTGGTTTCCTCCTAAATCATCATTTGATTCTTGTCTCACGAATCAACTTAATCCGGTACTTCGTGCGTGTGTAACGGGCAGTGGGAGGAGTTTATTTTTACTACGTGAATTTAGATAAGTGTACATAGTTGATATACTCTCCTCTGTTCAGCATTGTTCCATTCGTATGACCTTTCACACGAACCTGTTTGGTTCTATATCGAATTTTTTTCGTGGATCAAATGTGGATCTTCTAAAGTGCATAATACTTATAGAGCTTGATTTGGATCGGGTATTAAGACAAGGATTAATTTACTGGTTTTATTCTATTTTGTAAATGGGAGACTAAATTTCATATCCTCTATCTTTAAAATTTGTACCACGATATCTCTTTCATAGTGTTCCCTTACTACTTTCTTTTTTAATTTCATGTTTTTTCGTTTCTAATAGGGAACATGGAAAACGTATTACTTAATCGATCGTATTCTGAATTGTTTTGTTTAAAATCTATTCACTGGGTTTTGTTCTCCTCGATGAATACTTGTCAAATAGTTCTTGGTTGAGTAGATACACCGTTTTATCTTCTAAACATTCATCTCCACTGTACGGATTGCTTGGACCACTATCGACCAACAGGTCTTTTACTTAGAATCAAGTCGAAATTTCTATGGTTTTTTAGGTTTATCTAGGGTGACGTAAAAATTTTCAATCAGATTTTTACATGTCGGAAAATCTTTACCTATGATAGAATTGATCTCTCATTCTAGGTTGTTGTGGTATCATTTGGATTTTTGTCGGTGGTTAATTCTTCCACAATTTCGAGTTGTTATTTTTACTGTGATTAGGGGTTTTATTTATTGGTTGAGGATAGGGATTATGAACCTCTTCCTTTACCGTTAGGTGAGGTCATGATAACGGACCTTTTAGGGCACTTGTCTCCTCGGACCATCCGATGTCAGATACCCCAGTGTTTCTCAGTCTGTGATGACTCGTTGAAGTGAAGTGAAGAAGTAGGGATTATGACCTGATTAGATAATTTTTTATCTTCATTATTATACTCACTGTTCTTTGTGGAAGAGGAACGTATTCAAATTCAATCATAGACTATTATGAGAATTGTCACTTATTTCTATTGGGTTATTATTCGTTAAATAATTGATATGACAATGAGGTTGTGTCCTTACGTGAATTCCCTTCTAATTTTCTTCATTTTCTTTGAACCCTTTGCATTTGGGACGGACAAATGGTTTTTGTAGTGGAGGTCGTAGGGGTCATAATCTCCGTGACGAACGGGTCACTTTTAACAATTTGGTGCCACCATCAGACTGGTACGTTTCCATCGTATTAGTAAACAAGAGATTTATTCCTGAACATACTTACCGGTGTACTCCCAAAATGACAGAGAATGAAGGTTAGTCACTTTAACTGGAGGGACACTTCTCCGTCCTCATCTGATTATTTTGCTCTTCTGGGATACCTCGAAATTGATTGATCAGGTTTCTTTTATTTGAGTTGGTGGTCCCCCATTATTGTGAGAAATACCTGATTGTCAAAACCGACCCCACTGGAGTCTCTTGTTTTGTAGGAGACTCGCTAAAATTTCTGATCTGGGTGTTCAGGTTAGTGTGATAGTGAATAACTAGGGTTTTAAACTAGTTGCCTTGTTCAATGGGATCCCTATTGTCACGTTAGGATAAGTTCTCAGGTGTAGCTGTTATCCTAAATGCTGGAGCTACAACCTAGTCCTGTAGGTCCACTTCAGGGTGGTTGTGAGGATAAAAAGAGGGATCAAGGAAACAGAATGGTTCAAAACGTACCAAAAAATATAAGGAAAGGTGATCAGTCCGTGAGGACAGGTGAGAGTCGACCACAAGACGTACGTGAAGACACAGACTTCGACATCAGGACTACATAGGTGCCTCTCTCTACACGAGGTGCCGGTGGATGAGGGGACGGTAGGACAAGAGGACTAAAAAGAAAAAGTTAAATAAAATTTTTTAGGTAAACCGATAATACAGAAGACTGACCTCTTAAATTAAGTAAATGAAGTTTCATTGATAACTATTCCTAAACGCTAACGGTAAAATAACGAAAGAGTGACAAAGCATCTAGGTAACAAGAACGAAGAAAAGTACGACAAAACATGAAACTACTTAAAAAAATCGCCATACAAAACTGAAATAATATTCAAAAACGTATGTATCACCTCTAAAATGAAAAGACCGATGAGAATATGTATTTAATAAAATATCAATAATGTAGGAGAAAATACGACTATTGTTAAATTGAACCTATTAAATGTATTTGAAATATAAAGAGTGGAGGGGAGTCTAAAATCCACGAACTATAATGTTACACGTAGAATAAACAAACACACATGTTGTTACTTGATAATATCAATCAATAAAAAATATATTAAGAAAAGTTTAAAAACTTCATCTTAGTATTCCTTAAATACAAGTCAAGTCAAGTCAGCGAGTCAGCACAGGCTGAGAAACGCTGGGGTACTTAGCGTCGTGCGGTCCGGAGGGACAAGTAGTGGTAGAGGGCCTCAAGTGAGTCTGAGTGCAGGTAGCTCAGGCACTACGGTAGGTCGGTAGAGTAGGACCCAGCAGGGGAAGAGGAGGACGGGAGTTAGGGAGGGTCGTAGTCTCAGAACGGGTTACTCAGTTGAGAAGCGTACTCCACCGGTTTCATGACCTCGAAGTCGAAATCGTAGTAAGGAAGGTTTCTTTAGGTCCCAACTAGAGGAAGTCTTACCTGACCAACCTAGAGGAACGTCAGGTTCCCTGGGAGTTCTCAGAAGAGGTTGTGGTGTCAAGTTTACGTAGTTAAGAAGCCGCGAGTCGGAAGAAGTGTCAGGTTGAGAGTGTAGGTATGTACTGGTGTCCTTTTTGGTATCGGAACTGATCTGCCTGGAATCAGCCGTTTCTTTACAGAGACGAAAACTTATATGATAGATCCAACCAGTATTGAAAAGAAGGTTCCTCATTCGCAGAAAATTAAAGTACCGACGTCAGTGGTAGACGTCACTAAAACCTCGGGGTCTTTTATTTCAGACTGTGACAAAGGTGACAAAGGGGTAGATAATGGGTACTTCACTACCCTGGTCTACGGTACTAGAAGTAAAAGACTTACAACTCGAAATTCGGTTGAGAAAGTGAGAGGAGAAAGTGAAAGTAGTTCTCTGAAAAATCGAGGAGAAGTGAAAGACGGTATTCCCACCACAGTAGACGTATAGACTCCAATAACTATGAAGAGGGCCGTTAGAACTAAGGTCGAACACAAAGAAGGTCAGGTCGCAAAGAGTACTACATGAGACGTATATTCAATTTATTCGTCACTGTTATATGTCGGAACTGTATGAGGAAAAGGATAAACCTTGGTCAGAAAACAAGGTACAGGTCAAGATTGACAACCAAGAACTGGACGTATGTCTAAAAAGTTCTCCGTCCAGTCCACCAGACCATAAGGGTAGAGAAAGTCTTAAAAGGTGTCAAATAACACTAGGTGTGTCAGTTTCCGAAACCGTATCAGTTCTTTCGTCTTTATCTACAAAAAGACCTTTAGAGAACAAAAAAACTACTAGGTCACCTACAACCGTTAAACTAGAGACCAAGGAAACGGAAAAGATTTTGGTCGAACTTGTAGTCCCTCAAGTGTCAAGTACATAACGACTTCAGACCGAACCTCTTAAAACTCGTAATGAAATGATCGTACACTCTACTCACGTTAACACGCCATCAAACTCGTAAGAAACCGTAACGGAAAGAAACCTTAACCTTACTTTTGACTGAAAAAGGTCAGGACACCGGTGACGACTCAAAAGGTTTGAACGACCGTATAACTCACGTCACGAAAGTGTTGTAGTAGAAAGTCCTAACCTTTCTCGAGTTGACCTTAAGGTAGTGGAGGTGATCGAAACAAGTATCACTACGAAAGATTCCGGGTGAACTGAAGTGTAAGGTTCTACAGACAGAGATCTAATCACTAGTGTAGTAGTACTAATAGACCCAGTACTTCTAGAAAAAACATGTCAAAAAGGTACATAAGAACGGTGAGGAATTATAGAAGACGAAGACAATCCAGGTATGGTAAAGACAGGAAATAGCTCGGGTAGAAACGTACTTTACAAGGGAACCATAGAGATTAAAAGAACTTCTCTAGAGATCAGAAAGAGTAAGACAACAAAAGGAGATAAAGAAACGTAACTACCGACTCCTTCCGAAAGAATAGAGAAGAACGATAAGAAACCTTTAGACGTAAGTCTACGAATATAGAAGGGAAAAAAGGGAACGAAAAACGGAGAGAAGAAAAGTGTCGATAAACATTCCGGAGGCGTCTGTCGGTAAAACGAAAAAACGTAAAGAAGAGGTACCCCTACCAGAACTAGGGACAGAGTACATATTACAGTACTTGGAGTAAGGTATCAAGTAGTCCGTGAGATAGATAGTCTAGATCCGGGAATTTAGATAAAGAGTGAAAGTGACATATTAGTATTCCCTAAACTAACTCCAGTATGGACTTACCAGAAGTTAAAGTCAGACTTAAACCGTTATTCCTCAAGTACTAGACTCGGTGTCAGTCGAGGGCCAGAACAAAACAACTGACATATCTCAAAGAGGTAGAAACCGACGTTTCTTATATTAGTTAGACTAAAGCCACAACTGGTAGACCATTACAGGTACACATCTGATAAGAGAACACAACAACCTTCTCCCACAAACGATACTGGTCACGTAAAAGAACCGTTTTCAGATAATCAAAAACGAGACGAAGTGAGGTGTAAGGTTCCGGTTTAAACGGACAATGAGGTCCACAAAGAACTGAAGGATGAAAACGTAAGGTCAGGGGATATTACTTTTCCTGTAGAAAAAAACCACAATCAAGATTTTCTAGAACATCCAGAAGTATTTTGGCAAGTTAAAGTCAAAGAAGTCGTAATGACCAACCCCGTATCTGAACCTATTGACACTATAACTTACCAAACGGAACCTCTGCTTGTCTCTAGTAAGACAGCAAAAACTCTAACGTAGGTTCATGACGTAAAGCCTGAGAAAACAACTGGTACTATCGATGAGGTAAAGAAGACTCCCTAAGGACGGGCGTCATCATCTACATTACCAGTAGACTCAATTTAAGTGGGTAAGGTCAGGTAAAATCAAGCGACGAAGGATCTTACAGCTGCAAGTGGGAACGGTAGAGGACAAACTGGTGAAGGTTAAACGGAACTAAGTACCTGGACTGTAAGGTCCAAGGATAGGTTATAACGAGAAATATCGTAGTCTAGAACGAAGATAGTGGTCAGTGTAGGTGTCGACCCATGACAAAAACGAAACCGAGGTAGGGAAGTAAGAAAGACCTCAATAAAGAGGTGACTAGAGGTCATCGTATAACCCGTGGATTACTGGACCCCTCAAGGATAAAACCACAGGTTAGTAAAACGGAAAAGGATGACAAGTACCCCAAGAGTTCCGTTCTTATGACTTCACCGAACGATAAGGGAAGAGGTCACCTGGTGTAAGACAGTCCGGAGAGGTGGTACTGGTCGGGTAGAACCCAATGGGGCGTCCGTGCCGTAACAAAGTAATCCAATCTGTTCTTCGGTGGAGCGAGGGCTCCGGTGCCCATCCCTGGAACTCCTCGGTGGGACTCAGGTTCCGGTCCCCGTCGTCGACCCTTCTCGGTGGGTGCGGGCTCCGGTCCCGGCCGCCGACCCTCCTCGTTGGACTCCTCACCACCGACGTCCGTGTCCTCCCGGATCTCCTCGATAGGGTGCAACTTCCAGTCCTTACCGCCGCCATTCCTCTATGGGGAGTAGGTTCCATTCCTTGTCGTCGACACGGAACGACCTCGTCGACACTTCTCTATAGGGTACGGTTCCACTCTCTTTAGGTTCATTCTACCATTCACAACATTCTCCCGTAGTCTCCCGTCTGTGTGACTTTGGTATGAGTGTCTTTTGATCAGTTAGATTAGTGTGATCCTGGTGTCGGAACAGATTCCTTAAATCCATGGTAGCGTTATAATCTATCAGACTGAAACTAATATATAAATGTGAATGACTACACAAAATGTATACACATGTAAAGATACTACAATTTATCGTATAAATAAAGAAGAACTTCTTGTGTGAAACCTTAAGGAATATACACCCAGATCACCACGAATTGAAGGTATCGATAATAAACCAGGGGACTGATCTATTAAAATTTAGTGAAAAAAAAAAAAGAAAACGAACCAGTTTAAACAGAAACTTCGAGAGATAAATCTATATTGGTTTATGCAGTCGTTTTACTAAAATTTCCTCAGACCACTATTATTTTCAGTGAATTTTTATAAAATAAAAAGTGTGTCTTTCAACGTTCTAACCTTATATTGTATCTCGTAAGTATATAGACCTAAGTAGACAATTGTAAAAGTAGGTAAACGAAAGAGATAAAAAGATATGTTTTAAAGATTCGGTAAATCAATAGAGATTTATGAATTCATACACAAAGGATTCTCTACCACAAGAGTATATTATAAGTCATGTTAATATGTGAATTAATTTAAATTGAAAAAAGGATTACACAACTAGTATAAGGTCAAAGCAGTTGACTGGTTTATTATAAGACATATCGTAAAAATAACCTCGTAATGTCCTAGCACAAAGTCAAGTGAATTCAGGGAGTCAGGACAGTCTGAGACGCTGGGGTACTTGGTGTCATACGGTCCGGAGGGACAGGTAGTGGTTGAGGGCCTCAGGTGGGTTTGTGTATAGATAACACAACCACTACGGTAGGTTGGTAGAGTAGGAGACACCAGGGGAAGAGGAGGGCGGGAGTTAAAAAGGGTCGTAGTCCCAGAAAAGTTTACTCAGTCGAGAGGCGTAGTCCACCGGTTTCATGACCTCAATGTCGAAGTTGCAGTCAGGGAGGTTACTTGTGGGTCCCGACTAGAGGAAATCCTACCTGACCAACCTAGAGGAACGTCAGGTTTCCTGAGAGTTCTCAAAAGAGGACAAATCCTAGTCCATAAAGTAAATCAAAGTCGTAGAGAAATTACAGGAAATTAGATCTTGTCAAACGTCTACCATCTAACGTCTTAGTGTACACGGTTAAAAAGTATTATTTAGAAAAGGGAGACAAAGAAAAGAGAAAGAGACAGAGAAAGTCGAAAATTTTATGTTATTAATAAAACCTAACTTATTTATAAAAGAGTACCGACTTAAACCCAACGTATAAAATCCAGTCCTATGATCTTTTCGCTATAATACACGAAGAATTCTGTCATGTAGATTTTCGTATGTCTTAGGTAGATAAGGAGTCACGACTTTAACTAAAATTAGTAAACCAGTACCACAAAAGGTCAAAAAGGTAAAACGTGATTGTGAAAAAGAAGAACATCGAGTAGATTATTCGTTAGACATCTCTGGTTGAACACTTTCACTTTCAGCGAGTCAGCACAGGCTGAGAAACGTTGGGGTACCTGATATATCTGCTACCTTAAGAGGTCTGGTCTTATGACCTCACCCATCGGTAAGGGAAGAGGTCCCCTAGAAGGGTTGGGTCCAGAGGGTGTAACGTCCGCCTAAGAAATGGTTGACTCGGTGTCCCCTCCGGTTCCCCTACGAATGAGCGAAACACCATGTCTTCGTCCTTTGAACTTCTAAGCAGGGAGTTCTCGGTGACTGAACGGTACACGTCGGAGACTAGTTCCCACCCATAACAGACTCATGGTACTGCTATTGTCACTTTGTCCGGTCACCGAAACATTCTACGTGTTTCAGATGTTTACTGTCTACTAACGACGGAAGGTCCTCGGACTTCTAAATGGTACGCACCTGTAGTGTTGTCTGGTAGTCTTCGGCTCGAGTCCTGTCCTGTCTCTCACCTCTCTTTCCTCCCGACGGAGGACCTCAACAGAAGACCAGGGTCCTAGCCCCTGTCCCAGGGGGGTGGGGGTGGGGTCAAGATCACGGGGATTGTGGTTCCTGAGACCCTCTAGTGGAGTGGAGAGATCAGACTCTGGACCTTTGTACACGTCCCGTCAGAGACCTTAAGGGTCTGGACGAGTCACTGAGAAATGGTCCCTGTACCCCGAACGGTGGGGGTGGGGGTGGAAGTCCGTCGTGGGAGACTTCGGAAGGTCTCTCTGTTTGAATTCTGGTACGTTTATAGGGAGAAGAATCTTTAAAGGAACATCTAAACCGTAGATTACTAAAACGGACGTCAAGGTATCGACCACCACTCATCTCGGTACAAGGTTGTGTCGAGAAACCAAGACCCTGTACACGACAAAGACCTACTTCGGGAACGGAGATAGGTAAGACTGTGAACATAAGTGTCGTCAGTATGTCGTAATCTGGTGGTGTCTGTAAATAAACTCAGGTATGAACCTCACTGAGTACGTGGACCTTCAAAATAATTCTAGGTTTTTCGTAAACACTTCTTGTGTCGTCTCACTTTTAGGTTGTGAAGAAGTCATTCGAGATTTCTTTCGAAATCAAGGAGGAGAAATCACCTGAACCCCTTTCGGAAGTCGTCTCTCTTAGGGTCAAGACATTACCAGTCGGTCATCGAAGAGGAGTCTAGGGAACATCCACGGGATACGACTGTATAGGGTGGAAAATAAGTTCCGGAATAATCATGAGAGTCTTTTTAGAAATCTACAGAAACGAACGTGTAGAAAGGATTCGAGTGGTGATTACTCGAAATGAAAGTAATTCCTACGAACCAAAGAAAGAATATCTAAGAACTCTTCTTTAACCGTAAATACTGAAGTAGACCAATTATAGGAGAGGAGGTGACCTGTACGGATCTTGACGGAGTGGGAGACAAGGGACCCTTTAGGTAAATCGTCTGTTGTAATGAAGAACCAACCCGAGTCTAGACTTCAACCCGACACCTGTGAAAGACCGATTGTGACTGTTTAGAGAGGACAGAGATCATGGATTGTGGTTCATGAATCCGACACGGTAGGAGTTTCTGTAGTTGGTCAGGACCTCTTCCAGGACATTCCCTTTACTGTCATCAGGGATAGTGAAAGTAATACAACACATGACACCAGATCTTTGGCAATACGATAAAACTGAATGTATACAGTGTCAACTCGAAGTACCGTTTAAACGTTCGATTCGAGTCAGAAGACAGATATGTCTATTCCTCTGTTTACGAGTCACTCTAACTCGAAAAGAATCCATTGTGTAGTCCCATCGACCATAAACCCAAACCATACAGTCTGAGAGTGTAGATCGGGAAAAAGAAAAGGTGACATAGAGGGTCCAACTCTACAAACCTAATACAAAGTTATTTAGTTACAGTAAGGTACGGTAGTCGATATAAAAACTTTAAGAGGTTTTCAATCACATGAATGTCATTCCGATTAAATACCAGAAATCTGAATAGATATTGGAACTCGAAGAGTTATAATTACACAACCCTTTTTCAACTCTTTTAAGAACGGTACGTGACGACATGGTCCTTCCTACTTATATTTTTTGATGTCATTGATTGATATCTCAACATTAAAAATAACTACTTTAATCTTCATATGTACAAGTTAAGAGGTACTCGTAAAACAACGACTAAAGGTTCAGAGTGAAGTTAATAATCAATTATTTTTGTACAAAATTATACGACCATCTTTTAACTATGATAAAGGTTAGACACGATACTTTGTTTATTGTACACCTTTCTTTAACTCTGTAGAGTAAAGTCATTATCTTTTACCTAAAAACTTTCAAGTCTAGTAATTGTTCTCATTAAAAGATTGTCATTCAAATTGTGATCGAGTGAGTGACGTTTTGAAACGGTCCCTTCTAACGATGGAAACTTTGTTTTATTTCTACATTGTATAAGATTCTTAACAGATGAGGTTTTCGTTAACACAGACACCCAGGTCCAGTTCCGGGTTTTTTGGTGACCTGTCGTTGGGTACCCTGAACAAAGTTCTCCTACCTTCCCGTCCCTAGTACAGACCGACCCCTGTGACGAAAAAAGGGGGTCCTCTCTCACTCACGAGACACACGTTCGTACCGACTCCTCTAACTTAGGACCAAAGAGGAAAATTATTGAAGGTATAAGAACCTTCATCACTATTTGTATAAATACAAGTGACTATGGACTGAGACAGATGAAGACCCATGTACTCTGTTACCATGAAGAGTTCAAGGAACTTCGACCCGTATCAGTACACTAACTAAACCGGTTATAGTCCTTACTTTTAATGGTTGTTATTCTTACTCTTTATCTTATAGTGATATCTTAGATTTCAGTAGTTTTTCTAGTATTCTTTCTAACATTTTTAAATTACAGTTATTTCTTCCCTTTAATTTACTTTATTTAAAGGTTCTCTTTTTTTTTTAGTGTCGAATGACTTTTACTGTACCTTTTTAGTTTTAATATATAAAAGAGTATCAAGAATTTTTAAAATCAGAATTTTGGAAAGAGTATTTATTTATGTGTTCTAGTCTATCGAAAAAACCACTGAAGAACTTTTGTAAAATTTTTCTTTATTATGTTTATAATATTTTGAGGAGGTCTCTTGTCTCACTCAAACCTGAGTATGGTTGTGGACTATTTCTGTAAATTTCTTTCCTTTTAATGTTCCATTAAAATGACTTTTTGTATCAACGTTTTATAGGTTTTTTCATAAGTTGTTTCCTTTTGTATGGTGTAATTAAATCCAAACGAATTCTCAACATTCTAACCTTATTGTGATTTTTCGCGTTAAGTAATATAATAGTCTTATTTCTTTTATTAGTACTAATACATTTGTCTACTTTTTTAGTAAAGTACCCCAAAGTACTGTTTTCAAGATAAAAAATTTGATCTTCAAATTTGAAAAGCAGGTGGAAATGGGAAAGAGAGTTGGGATGCAGAGGTCGTTGTGGAGTGAGGATGGTATTTAAACAATAAATAAAGATATTTAAACAAAAGAAGTCTAAGGTGTATATTTATTCTGGTATAGTTCTCGAGAATTGATTGGTCCTCATTTACCCATTAAGGAATGATACTACTTTTTATAGAATTTACTGATTTCGTTTTAGTATAAATTATTACTTTATAACTTTCGAAAGATGGACTTTAACCGTTGGTCTTTCCTTACGGATGATAGTGATGAAGATGAGTCATAACGAGACTTGTAAGATTGATCACGTTGTAACTACGTGACTATTCCCATTCACATTGTAAACATAGAATGACACGGTAAGTCCTTACCGTGTCGAGTCACGGTCCTTTTGGGACACTAAAGGAGACACACTCTTTCTCTCGTATAACAATGTCCCTTCTCAGTTACGACTTAGATAAAACCTAGAGAAAGAAACTGAAGTTGGAAACGAAAGACAACGGAAACAATAACATTAGTATGTATTACCGGACGGAGTCTCTTGGGACGGGGAGACAGATTGAATTTGACTTCACGGAAACAAGTCAAGTGTTTCTCTGTGAAACTGGGACAGGTAGACACTTACTAACGTCTTTTCTTTTTTTAATTGCGTGGGACAAGAGTTCAGACCGGTAGGGTCCTCTATGAACGTTCCAATTACAGGAAGAATGAAATGAGGGAGTGGAGGAAAGGGAGAGACAAGATGTGTTCTCGGTTGTAGGTCTGGGACTGTTCTGTCAATAAAACTCTGTAATCACACGGTAGAAGAGTCTGACGACCGAAAAACTTATTTCAACATAAAAAACCGAGATGTGGAGTAGAGGATAAGTAACCGGACAGTACACCGCTCGTCTCACTCAAACCTGAGTCATTTTTTAAACCACTCGGTCGGTCCTCGGTACGACGAGTACCGATGGACCGGGACCGGTCCCTTATAACCCCGTTCCGGGATCATCGATGACCCTGACAAACAGGACTCCTAGAAGGGAAGTTTTAAGGGACTTTACCGTGACTGACGGGGTCGTGAACCGTCTACTTCGTTCCTTGACTGTTTGAAGACACCCAACTACCCGAGTGAAAACATCCCAAGTCATGGTAAGTGAGTGAGTCAACACAGGTCGAGAAACACTGGGGTACCTGACGTCGTATGGTCCGAAGGGACAGGTATGGGTTGAGGCCCTCAAATGAGTTTGAGTACGGGTAACTCAGTCACTACGGTAGGTTGGTAGAGTAGAAGACAACAGGAGAAGAGGAGGGTGGAATTCGGAAAGGGTCGTAGTCCTGGAAAAGTTTACTCAGTCAAGTAGTGTAGTCCACCGGTTTTATCACCTCCAAGTCGAAGTCGTAGTCAGGAAGGTTCCTTATAAGTCCTGACCAAAGGAACTCCTAACGACCTCAGGTTCTCTGAGAGTCCTCAGAAGAGGTTGTGGTATCAAGTTTTTGTAATTAAGAAACCACGAGTCGAAGAAATATCAGGTTGAGAGTGTAGATAAGT
>SJYO01018124.1:0-20000 GCA_006410555.1 Capra ibex
TCCAGAGGACATTAAGACTGACTGACCGAAATTTAGCCCCAATGGTGTTTGGGAAGGACCCCAACTTATTAAAAGACTTAGTCGAGTTTCATGACTTCCTTTGTCAACTGAATAATCTACTAACCAAATAGTATGTTGTAGACTGAGGGATCGTCGGTTTACCTGTTCTACGAACCTCACTCCACACCCTTTCCCCACGCTTCGAGACTCTGGGACAGGTCGAGGTGGTGGGAGTGTAGAGGATGTACACAAGTCGTTTGACCTTCGAGAGGTTTGGTAGAATAATCCTAAGTAAACCTCCAAAGTAAGACATCGGTATTAATTAATTCAGTAAACAACGACAAATGAACGATTGAGTACAGACTGAGAAACACTTGTATACCTGACAGTAGGTGGTCCGAGCAGACAGGTACCTTGAAGAGTCCGTTCTTATGACCCAATCCAACGGTAAAGGAGAAGGTCCCCTTGAAGGGTTTACTCCCTAGTTTGGACGTAGAGAACGTGACCGTACACCTAAGAAATGCCAACTCGGTGACCCCTTCGGGGGTGCCTTGCATCTTTCTTAAGGGTTTTCTCCTTCTTTGTTATGTACCTATACACCATGGTAGAGGTGATAACCTGTTTTTAAAAGGACGAAAGGGTACACTTATAGAGTCTTTGGTAGTGAGGTTAGGAGTGTTACTCTTTTTTGGACTTGTTTGTCTTTTAGTTTTTGAGAAGGATCCTAGATAGTCTTTTGACTTCAATGTCCCTTTTGGTGTCGGTGGGGTTTGACTTCTAGATCCGTTTATTTCCCTTAGTGTCGAGTAGTCGTCGTCTTACAGGATCTAGATCCTTACTCCTCTTTTAAGGTTCGGTCCGAAGTTGTTATGCACTTGAAGGTCTACAACTTCAACGAAAATCTTTTCCGTCTCCTTGGTCTCTAGTTTAACGGTTGTAGACGACCTAGTAGTTTTTTCGTTCTCTCAAGGTCTTTTTATAGATAAAGACAAAACAACTGATACGGTTTCGAAAACTGACACACCTAGTGTTATTTGACACCTTTTAAGACTTTCTCTACCCTTATAGTCTGGTGGACTGTACGGAGAACTCTTTAGACATTCGTCCAGTCTTTCGTTGTCAATCTTGACCTGTACCTTGTTGTCTGACTGAGGTTTATCCTTTTCCTCATGCAGTTCCGACATATAACAGTGGGACGAATAAATTGAAGATACGTCTCATGTAGTACTCTTTACGACCCGACCTCCTTCGTGTTCGACCTTAGTTCTAACGACCCTCTTTATAGTGATTGGAGTCTATACCTCTACTATGGTGGGAATACCGTCTTTCACTTCTTCTTGATTTCTCGGAGAACTACTTTCACTTTCTCTTCTGACTTATTCAACCGAATTTTGAGTTGTAAGTCTTTTAAATCTAGTACCGTAGGACAGGGCAGTGAAGTCGTTTATCTACCCCTTTGTCACCTTTGTCTCTACCTCAAATAAAACCCCCCGAGACTTTAATGACGTCTACCACTCACGTCGGTACTTTAATTTTCTGCGAATGAGGAACCTTCTTTTCCATACTGGTTGGATCTGTCGTATAATTTTTCGTCTCTGTAATGAAACAGTTGTTTCCAGGTAGATCAGTTCCGATACGAAAAAGGTGATCAGTGCACACCTACACTCTTAACCTGATATTTCTTTCGACTCGTGGTTTCTTAACTACGAAAACTGGACACCACAACCTCTTCTGAGAACTCTCAGGGAACCTTACGTTCCTCCAGGATGGTCAGGTAGGATTTCCTTTAGTTAGGAATTGTAAGTAACCTTCCTGACTACAACTTCGACTTTGAGGTTGTGAAACCGATATGGATTACGTTTCTTGACTGAGAAAACTTTTCTGGGACTCCGACCGTTTCTAACTCCCGTACTCCTTTTCCCCTACTGTCTCTTACCCTACCAACCTACTGTAGATCCTTCGAGTCTCTTATGGTTCGTCCTATTTGTCTTTTCTTTTTTTTTTAGATTTGAAACCGTATAGTGTGAGTTTGAAGTCTTTTGGTTTTCCTTTGTATTGAGAACTCCTTGTGATCTCTTCTTTTTTTCTTTTTGTCTTGAACGATATCTTCTTGTTCTCATTGTTAATGGATTCTAAAGAGAAGCACTTGGTACGATAGTTCTTTTCTGATCTTAATTTCAAAGTTAAGTAACTATCTTTTTTGTTTTGTGATGATGGTTGGATCTTAAATCATCGTTCCCCCCTTTTAGGAAGTTGTTATTACTTTTTGTTTCTGAAATATATTGTTTGTTTTTGACTACCTTTAGATCGTCTGGATGAGACGTTCTTTACGATTTTCCTTAAGAAGACCCTTTTCCTTTTACTATATCCAGTACTTGAGACCGGATACATTTCTTTCTTGTCTCAATGTCTTTCTTATTTACTTCAATTTTATTTGGAAACATAATGAAAGTTAACTAGTTTTTCTATTGAGAATTAACTTTTATTATTATTTGGTTGTTACGTAGATCACTAATATGGAATACCTACTTTCTTTTACCGTGTTTGCCAACTTTCCGGTCCTCTCCTCCTTGACCCTTTGTTCTATGAACGTGGTTGGTACTTCGTCCTACTACAATAAATTTTCTCTTAAACTTACTCAACGTTTACATAGTACGTTTGAGATGTTTTTCGTCATTTTTTTAAAATCTGTATCTTGACTAGAGGGTTCTCCTCTCTTTTACTTTATTACAATTTAGAAGTAAATTTTCATCTGTTCCGTCTTTTTGTCGTCTTATAATTTTGTTGTTGTCGTTGTTTTTTCTCATTTAAGTTACTTATTTTTTGTCAATGTTTATTCCAGTTACAATTTGTTTGAGCGTATTAGTGAAAATTACACTTACCATATTTATATGTTTAATTTTCCATCTCTGACTACTTTTCTTTAACTTTATTGTTTTTATATGGATCGGGATGTGACAGGCAGAAATAAAACCCGAAGGGACCTCCGAGTCTACCATGTCTTAGGTGTGTGTAACGTCCTCTGGTTCCAGGCTATGGACCCAACCCTTCTAAGGGACCTCATCCCGTACCGTCGGGTGAGGTCATGAGAACGGACATCTTAGGGGTACCTGACTCCTCAGACCGTCCGATACCAGGTACCCGAGCGTTTCTCAGTCTGTACTGACTCACTGATTCGTGTACCCCAGATATTCTTTGGGTGAGATTTAAGTTTCTGTACTTATCTAATTTGCATTTCCCTGTCTCTTTTGATATGTTACGATTATACTCCCCAATTTTTTTTTGACATGAGTAACTTTGATAAAGACCATTTCGTCATAAGTCTTGTTCTTTTAGTCCTTTTTTTAGCCGTATGAATTTCTATTTCACCAGTTGTGAGTTTCTTTAGTATCGTTTGGAATTCCAGATACCTGGTTTTTTTCGACAATTTTATTTTATGGGTCTCGTTTGTAATTACACAGTTTATATGAGAGTGTCCTCTATAGTTGTGTAGAGAAAATCATTAAATGTCTAGTCATCCGTCTTTTAGTCATTCCACGTCAACTTGACTTTTCATTGTTTGTAATTGCTCTAGATTTACTGTAAATATCTTATGACTTACTGTCGTTCTTTGTGTAATAAAAGTTCAAGTGTACCTTGTATGTTGTTCTGTCTAGTGTCAGATTCGGTATTTTACATGTAGTAGTTTAAATTTTGTTATGTTTATTATGTCTCTTACGAGAGTCTCACACTGTCTTTATTTGATCTTTAACTATTGTTTTTCTGTCGTCCTTTTAATTTCTAATAAACGTCTCATTTGTTATTTGTAGATTTATTGTGTACCCGGATTCTCTTTGAGATTACTCTTATAAATTTTATAAAAATGTTTTACTTTTGTTTTAATGTTGAATAGTCTTCAACACACTATGTCGTTTTAGTCATTTCGCTATATATGTCGTAACTCACGGATATTGTTTCTTTTGGATGTTAATTATTGAATTCGAAGATATAATCATTTGAACATTTTCTTTTCCGTCTCATTCTTATTTAGTTTCGCCTTTTGTTACTGTGACTTTTTTCCTTTCATTACGTCTTTTTCTTGTTTTGGGTTTCTTCAAAGAAATTTCTATGTTTTATTTTTCTTCTATTTTAAGAGGGGTCCGATTTGTTCTTTTTTCTCTCTTTTCTGTTTAATTTAATTATCATCTTTACTTCCTCCCCGGTAATGATGAGTAAGGTACCTGTAATTTTCCTATTACTCACTTATAATATTTGTTGGGACACGGATGTTTTTGCTTTCCAAGTTAACTCTTTGACGAACTTCCCTTTGAATCGTGGTGAAGGTGTTTCTTTTTATATATGAGACTTATCCAGACATAGATAATTTCTTTAAATTAGATATTGATTATTCGAAGGTTATTTCTATCATTGTCTGGGTCTACAAAGGTGACTACTTAAGATTGTTTTTAAATTCCTTCTTTACTGTTGTTAAGAGATGTTAGAGAGGATCTTTTATCTTCGTTTTCCTTGTGGAGGATTAAGGAAAAGATACTCCACTCATAATATGAGCTTGTAGTTTTAGTCTACTTCTTTAATTCTCTTTTTTTAACGGGTGTTTATGGAGAGTATTTGTATCTTCGTTTTAGGGGTTGTTTTATACTCTTTTCTTTGGATTGTTAGGTATCTTTCTTAGTGTATACTATAGATTCATCCTACGTAAAGTCTACACGTTGTAAACTTTAGTCATTAGTATTTAGTATTATAGTTAGCAGATTCCTTCTATTAGTGTTCTAGTCTAGTTGTCTACTTTCCTTTTTTAGTAGACTATTTTAGGTTGTGGGTAAGTAGTAGTTTTAAGAGTCATTTGATCTATGTCTGTCCGTAAAGGAATCGAAGTATATTTTATAGATTTTTCTTTATGTCCATTTTGTAGTATGAAGTCTCACTCTTCTGTTTACGACAGTGTGATTCCACTCCTTCTTCCACTTCTATAGGGAAGAGTGGTACGGATAAGTTGTGACATGACTTTCCGGATCGGTTACGTTACTCTACTCTCTTCCTTCGTTTTCTATGTCTATACACCTTCCTTTTTACTTTCATATTAGTAATTTTTGTTCTTTTGTGGACCGTAATTATTCGGTCCGCATATGCAATTATTCCAATTATATCATAGTTATATATTAATAATATATTAATATATAATTATTCCGATTATGTGTCTCTTCCGTTACCGTGGGGTGAGGTCATGGGAACGGACCTTTTAGGGTACCTGTCTCCTCGGACCGTCCGACGTCAGGTACCCCAGCGATTCTCAGCCTGCGTTGACTCGATGAAGTGAAAGTGAAAAGTGAAAGTACGTAACCTCTTCCTTTACCGTCGGGTGAGGTCACAAGAACGGACCTCTTAGGGTCCCTGCCCCCTCGGACCACCCGACGGTAGATACCCCAACGTGTCTCAGCCTGTGTTGATTTCGTTGAATCGTCGTCATCGTCGTTCCGATTATGTATTATGAGTTAAGAAAAGGTTATTTCTCTACTTTGAACGTTAATTTTTGGATTGTGGTAAATGTAATCGTGGTTTTATATAATCTTTATTAAGAAATTTTTTGTACACATCCTAAATGTACTCTTACTTTTTTAATTTCTTCTAGATTTATTTATCTGTGTGTTACAGGTATCTATCCCTCTACGATATAACAACTCTACAGTGAATTAAGGTTGAATTGGATCTATGAATTACGTTAAGACAAGTTTTAAGGTCGTTCAATCCAACAGCTATCGTCGGTTGTTAAATTTAAAATACAGTTTTTACTTTACTAGGTATTATGGGTGACTTCAGTTATACTCTCTAGTTTCAGTCTTTTAACTATAATGACCTAAAGTTTTGAATTAAATTTCGATGTTATGAGTTCTGACATACGATAATTGTCTTATGATCTGTCTAGTTACCGTGTCTTGTTTTTTAGATCTTTGTCTGTGGTGTTTGTGATTTGGCTGGAAATTGTTTCCGTATTTCCGTTAAGTTACCTTTTTCTGTCAGAAAATTTGAATATCAGGACCCTATTGATCTGTAGGTATAGATTCTTTTTACTTAGGTGTATGTTTGCGATTTGGAAAGTTTTATTAATTGAGTTTCCCTTAGTGTCTGAATTTACTGTTTGAGTGTAAATTTTTTTTTTTTAACGGCCCTGTCGGGACCGTCACGTCACAAGTTCTGAGTTGTGAAGGTGACGACCCCCTTCTCCAAACTATCGACCAGTCCCTGATCCTAAGGTGTACGGTATACCTTATCCGTTTTTTCAGATCTTCTATTGTGCCCCCGTTTGCACTCAAACCATTACTCTCAAATCCGTGTTGTGGTTTTCGTGTCAGGTACTTTCCTTTATTATTCGTCTTGGAACAATTATAATTTTTGAAGATAGACGTTTTATAAGATAATTCTCTTACTCTTGCTTTCCGGTGTTTTCCCATCAATGTTTAGATAAACGTCCCGTTCTTACCTCTGTGTCTGGATCTCTTGCCCGCACACCTGTGTAGCCCCCTTCGTCTGTCACTCTGCTTATCTCTCTCACCGTACCTGTTTACACGTGATGGTACGCCTGTTGTCCGTACACCCCCTTCAACGACCCACTGTGTTCCTAGTCGAGACACTGCTGGAACTCCCCACTCCAGCCCCACCCTCCCTTCAATTACTCCCTCCCCTATATACATATGACTATCGACGAAGTATGTTCTCTTGGACTGTGTGGTAAATTAATAGAAGATTAAATTTATTAACAATTTTTAGATACTTAAATTTTTGATCTTTTTTTTAGATCCCTTCATGTGTATCGGTGATCTCAATGTATGTTGTTACGGTTTACTTATTTTCAGTCTTCATTACTTTTCGTTTTCTAGTGTCATTGTTAAATTAAGAGTTTAATTTTAAGAATCTTTTGTCCTGTCCTTTATAAGTTTGTATATTCTCTGAAGTTTTTAGACCTTATTTTTTTTCTAGTGCTGTCGTTTTGGTAAGTCAACCAGACCTTCTTAGTTGTTAATGAATGTGGTTCATTGTCTTTTATGTGGTATTTGTTTTCGTTGGTATCTTTTTTTAAATGGATGTTTCTTTGAAGTCTTTTTACATATGTCAGAAGTACCTCCGTTGTTCTTCTTAAAGGACTCTCAGAATCCTTTTACTTCCGAGTTTGTCTTATCATACAATACATATAAGTGCTGTTTGTCTATAACATTCTGACAGTTAAAAGACATTGAGGAAATGTCTCAATCATGGTGTAAGTCTCATCGACTCTGGTGTTGCTTTGTGTCAGACGACTAAAAACATGGGTCTTCATTGGTGCCTTTAGAATACCTTCCTTACTTCTTTTGATAATTGTTTTCACTTTTGTATTTTCATTTATTAGGGACTACCTGTCATTCAGAGGTGACTTGAACTGGGATACACACGGGTCCACGTCCTCATGAATTTCTCTGACCGTGTCTACACGTTGGACGTTCCCTTCGTCTGTTGTCCTAGTCGACCTTCTCCGAAATTTGAACTCGGGACCTAAGAAGGTGAGACGGGACCCTAGTACTTAGAGGTGACGAAGTGACTTCCTTAGACTCCGTCGTGGAGGCTCCCGGGTACGGTCCTGGTACCCCGTGGTTTCGAACCGAACCTACACCGTCATGTCGGGTCTAGTACTGTAGTGGTCGTGTTTCAAACAACACACACACGGGTCAGTGACTCAACACAGGCTGAGAAACGTTGGGGTACCTGACATCGGGTGGTCCGAGGAGACAGGTTCCCCTTTGAGGTCCGTTCTTATGATCTCACCCAAAGGTACGGTAGGAGGTCCCCCAGAAGGGTTGGGGACCTAACTTGAGTCCAGAGGGCGTAGCGTCCGTCTAAGAAATCACAGACTCGGTGGTCCCTTACGATCCCCTACTCTTGACCGGGACACTTTACTAGTGGAATTATCTGATAGTGGGTCCCTGATTTTCTCTTTTCAATCATAGTGTCCTTAACAGGTTTTGCTGTCTTGAAGTAGAGTCTTGCAAACTCGTTACTGGGACGTCAACTGACTTTCGGGTGTCACTCTTGACAGTCCGATTCCTCGGGGAAGTGAATGAGAAGACCTTACCATACTCGTACCGACCCCTGTCCCCACCTGAATATGGTCTTTCCCTTCCTAAAGGTCCGGGACAGTCGTCAGTTATACTTACTTCAAAGACTCACTCTACACTTCCCTAGGTGTGGAGTCTTCTGTCAGAGGGTAGGAAGGGAGAGTCGAGTAGAATGGACATCGTCGGTACAGGTCCTTCGGAACCCATCTTTACCACTCTACTCTGCATACACGTGAAGTATGACCCTCTGAGTCCCCAAGTGTAAAAGCTATACTCCGGAACAGGAGCCTACTCGTCTACCCAGCATCGGGTCGTAGATGTCCCCATTCCGTTCCGTACCTCTTGCTGTCTCGTAGCGAATGAGGTCTTCTCCCTCGGGTCTCTCGGGAGCGACAACCAGAGTACCCGAGGTCCTGCCGACAATCCGAACCCGAGGGGTTAAGAAGGACGACGCCCACGACTGTGTTCACTCTCCGTACCTCACTCGGTCGACTGTCAAGTCCTGTCCCTGCAGGGTCCTGGGGAATTCTCAGTTCCCTTTCAGGTGCACGGTTAGGGCCCTCTTCGAGGGGGCCTTGGGGCGGACAGGTCCAGGGCGGGGACGACGGGAGGACCTCGGTCTACGCGTACTGTCCTTCACTGCAGGAGAATTCGTACGACCCCCTCGCTGCGGTAGAAAATGTCACGACGATAGAGACTCTCGAAGGTAACTGCCTCCGGTCACACACGTCAGGGTTCACAGTAGCACACAGTTCTAGTCTACACTGCACTCAATGTTCACGTCTCTGGGCAGAGACGTGGGGCTTAGGGAAAAGATAGACTTTTCTCCCCCGGTGTGTCGGAGGCCGGTGGGATCGGCACGTGAGTCTGGTCTCCTAGGTCGGATCGAGAATTCGGGGTTCTGGTAGGTGATTGGGGAACCCCCACAGCTCTTTCTTACGGAGTCAGTCCGAGACGACCTAGAGACGAGACGAGTCATCTCCCTCTCGGTGCTCGGGACACCTCACTTCCTCCCTGGGAGCCCCCTTACTCACAGAGGTATGTGGTCTTGCCGTCGGTAGACATTGGGTGGTGAGTGGCGCTAAACGGACGTCTAGTAGGCCCGTCGGAAACCCTCTAGATTTCCGACTCCCCGAGGGAGTGACGCTGGAGTCTGTGTCCCGTCAACCTCTCCTCCCCTGAACCTAGAGTCCCCGACCGTCGACCAGTCATCTCACTCCTACATTCCAAGCCCTTCTCAGTCCTACTCCTGATAGGAGGGACGGTTTCCCAGGGAGTCCTGGGAGGGGACACCAGTCGCAAAGGAGGACCGGTTGTAGTCCTTCCCCCGGCCACCGGACTCTCCCCTCGAACCTCGGACCAACACTTCCCTGTCGGTCCTCTGTCGTCTTCCTTCCACAACCCTGGGAAGTGACCCCCGGACTCATGTGGGAGGAGAGGAGCACACCCCACTGTACCTTCCACCGTCACAGTTAAAGTCTGTCCTCTCCTTTGCCCGACTCACGCCCTAACCCCCGCAACCTATACCCCGACAGAGAGTGGTTAAAAGTAGGACTGAGACTGACAGTCGACACTCCTGGACTGAGGGGACGGTCCGGTTCGACGGGGTTTTGTAGATTACGGGTCAGTCCTGACAGACGACGCGGGGTCCCGAGTGAGAGGGAACGATGAGTCGCCAGGGTCCTCTGTCCAACTCGTCTTGTCTTCGGGACACCCTGGATCTCGTGACCGGAGTTCCTGGGAGTCTCTACCGAAGGTAATTTCGGTCCCTCCTTAGAGGAACGACTTCCAAGAGTGTCATACAGAACAGGGAGGAGGTCCACGGGAGGAACGGACGAAAGGACGGGCGTGAGGGTGGACGTCGGGGACTGGACGACAGTCGTACGGAGCCTTCGTGTTCTTATTCAGGGTACCAGCGGACTTTGCGGTGGTCCAGGCCTCCCTGTGAGTCCTCCGGGTCCGGTCACGACGACGTCGGGGTTTCCTCCTCACGGGGAGGAGGGGGAGAAGACGGGGAGTCCCAAGAGGGGACTCGAGGGGACGACGACCGCTAGCGGTCCTCGAAGTCCCTCGGTACCGGGGATCGAGAGGACTACGTCCCGAAAGGACACGTCCTAGACTACTTCCACGGGTCCCGGGTCTCCTCCTTTCACGTCCACGGAGGGTCCGTCGGGGACGGTGAGTCTCGTGAGCGTTTCTAGGAGACCGGTCCTTCCGGTCCTATGACCACCTCAAGGACGACCTCTTCATGTGGTTCTTCCTCGGGTAGTGTGTCTTACGGGACTACTTTTAGCAGTCGTCCTTCATGTCCGTCGTGAAGGGACTCTAGGAGTCATGTCGGACACTCGCGGACCTCGACCAGAAACCGGACCTCTACTTCCTTCAGCTGGCATCGTCCTTGTAGATGTGGGAGTAGTCGTTCGAGTTGGAGCCTCCTTTGCTAACAGGCTCACCACTCCCCCCCGACGGGTTCAGGCCAGAGGAGTACCACGAGAACCCCCAGTAGAAGTACTTACCATTGGCGCGGTGACTCCTCCTCTAGACCCTTAAGGAGTCATACAACCCCTAGATACGACCCTCCTTCGTGACCTAGAAACCCCTCGGGTCTTCCGAGTAGTGGTTTCTAGACCACGTCTTCCTCATGGACTTGATGGCGGTCCACGGGTTATCACTAGGAGGCGCGATACTCAAGGACACCCCGGGCTCTCGAACACGACTCTGGTCATTCTACTTCCATGACCTCCCAGATCGGTTCAAGGTACCATCCCAGGGATCAAGGAAGGGTCTGGAGATACTCCTCCGAGACTCTCTCGTCCGCCTCTCTCGTCCCGACTCTCCACACCGGTACCGAGGTTGGTACCGACTCCGATCACGAGGAAGGTCCCGGTTCAGGACGTCGAGGAGGGTGTAGATCCCTACGCCCGTCCCGGGAAACAAGGGAAACACAACCTTCTCTCGTCAGTCCGAGGATTTATCACGTCTCATCATCCCCACCTCCCTTGTTTTGGGTATAGAAGAATGTCAAAATTTACCATTCACTCAAATCTAGATCAAACAAATTATTTTATATGTAGACAAAAGAACACAAGTATACTCTTTATGGATTCCTTGTTTCTAAATTTAACCTTTCCATTTCTCCACTTCCTCCACAAATCATAAAAGTTTACAAGAATGAAAACTATTCCAAATAACACAAAGTCTTAAGTTTACATGCTTAATATATTTAGTGTCAAAGATCGACAAAATTACAAAATTTTACAAATTTTACAAACCCATAAACATTGTGTGTGACTTTCATGACTTATATAACAACTGTTACGTTTGTTCTATTGTACTGTAATCTTCTCTTACAAAGAACTTCTCGTCAGTTCGAAGATTTCTCACGTACCATCATCTCCCATCTTGTGTAAATAAAGGTAGTGTAAAGAGAGAGACAAAGTGTGCTCATTGAAGATGTATAATAAACAAAGAAAAAGAAGTTTATAAAAATGAAGATTCTCCAACAAAAAGAAGTCTCATAATTAAACCATTACCATGACTACAATATAAGTGACGACAAATTTTAAAAATTTCCATGTCAAAACCATCTGTATTTTCTGTAAGTCCTCGGTAGACATAACACAAAGACTAGACGTTCATCCATTGTATCGTGACGTTCTCACTAAAAGTACGATGACACTTCCTTCTGGTGTCTTTGATAACTCTTTGTTTTTTACCTCTTTTCTCATCTCATTTTTCAGAAATTGAACACCAAAATGAATAAAGAAAATTTGAAGGAAAATCATTTTTATTTTTTATGAGACTGAATAAATCGAGTNGTGAAAATTACACTTACCATATTTATATGTTTAATTTTCCATCTCTGACTACTTTTCTTTAACTTTATTGTTTTTATATGGATCGGGATGTGACAGGCAGAAATAAAACCCGAAGGGACCTCCGAGTCTACCATGTCTTAGGTGTGTGTAACGTCCTCTGGTTCCAGGCTATGGACCCAACCCTTCTAAGGGACCTCATCCCGTACCGTCGGGTGAGGTCATGAGAACGGACATCTTAGGGGTACCTGACTCCTCAGACCGTCCGATACCAGGTACCCGAGCGTTTCTCAGTCTGTACTGACTCACTGATTCGTGTACCCCAGATATTCTTTGGGTGAGATTTAAGTTTCTGTACTTATCTAATTTGCATTTCCCTGTCTCTTTTGATATGTTACGATTATACTCCCCAATTTTTTTTTGACATGAGTAACTTTGATAAAGACCATTTCGTCATAAGTCTTGTTCTTTTAGTCCTTTTTTTAGCCGTATGAATTTCTATTTCACCAGTTGTGAGTTTCTTTAGTATCGTTTGGAATTCCAGATACCTGGTTTTTTTCGACAATTTTATTTTATGGGTCTCGTTTGTAATTACACAGTTTATATGAGAGTGTCCTCTATAGTTGTGTAGAGAAAATCATTAAATGTCTAGTCATCCGTCTTTTAGTCATTCCACGTCAACTTGACTTTTCATTGTTTGTAATTGCTCTAGATTTACTGTAAATATCTTATGACTTACTGTCGTTCTTTGTGTAATAAAAGTTCAAGTGTACCTTGTATGTTGTTCTGTCTAGTGTCAGATTCGGTATTTTACATGTAGTAGTTTAAATTTTGTTATGTTTATTATGTCTCTTACGAGAGTCTCACACTGTCTTTATTTGATCTTTAACTATTGTTTTTCTGTCGTCCTTTTAATTTCTAATAAACGTCTCATTTGTTATTTGTAGATTTATTGTGTACCCGGATTCTCTTTGAGATTACTCTTATAAATTTTATAAAAATGTTTTACTTTTGTTTTAATGTTGAATAGTCTTCAACACACTATGTCGTTTTAGTCATTTCGCTATATATGTCGTAACTCACGGATATTGTTTCTTTTGGATGTTAATTATTGAATTCGAAGATATAATCATTTGAACATTTTCTTTTCCGTCTCATTCTTATTTAGTTTCGCCTTTTGTTACTGTGACTTTTTTCCTTTCATTACGTCTTTTTCTTGTTTTGGGTTTCTTCAAAGAAATTTCTATGTTTTATTTTTCTTCTATTTTAAGAGGGGTCCGATTTGTTCTTTTTTCTCTCTTTTCTGTTTAATTTAATTATCATCTTTACTTCCTCCCCGGTAATGATGAGTAAGGTACCTGTAATTTTCCTATTACTCACTTATAATATTTGTTGGGACACGGATGTTTTTGCTTTCCAAGTTAACTCTTTGACGAACTTCCCTTTGAATCGTGGTGAAGGTGTTTCTTTTTATATATGAGACTTATCCAGACATAGATAATTTCTTTAAATTAGATATTGATTATTCGAAGGTTATTTCTATCATTGTCTGGGTCTACAAAGGTGACTACTTAAGATTGTTTTTAAATTCCTTCTTTACTGTTGTTAAGAGATGTTAGAGAGGATCTTTTATCTTCGTTTTCCTTGTGGAGGATTAAGGAAAAGATACTCCACTCATAATATGAGCTTGTAGTTTTAGTCTACTTCTTTAATTCTCTTTTTTTAACGGGTGTTTATGGAGAGTATTTGTATCTTCGTTTTAGGGGTTGTTTTATACTCTTTTCTTTGGATTGTTAGGTATCTTTCTTAGTGTATACTATAGATTCATCCTACGTAAAGTCTACACGTTGTAAACTTTAGTCATTAGTATTTAGTATTATAGTTAGCAGATTCCTTCTATTAGTGTTCTAGTCTAGTTGTCTACTTTCCTTTTTTAGTAGACTATTTTAGGTTGTGGGTAAGTAGTAGTTTTAAGAGTCATTTGATCTATGTCTGTCCGTAAAGGAATCGAAGTATATTTTATAGATTTTTCTTTATGTCCATTTTGTAGTATGAAGTCTCACTCTTCTGTTTACGACAGTGTGATTCCACTCCTTCTTCCACTTCTATAGGGAAGAGTGGTACGGATAAGTTGTGACATGACTTTCCGGATCGGTTACGTTACTCTACTCTCTTCCTTCGTTTTCTATGTCTATACACCTTCCTTTTTACTTTCATATTAGTAATTTTTGTTCTTTTGTGGACCGTAATTATTCGGTCCGCATATGCAATTATTCCAATTATATCATAGTTATATATTAATAATATATTAATATATAATTATTCCGATTATGTGTCTCTTCCGTTACCGTGGGGTGAGGTCATGGGAACGGACCTTTTAGGGTACCTGTCTCCTCGGACCGTCCGACGTCAGGTACCCCAGCGATTCTCAGCCTGCGTTGACTCGATGAAGTGAAAGTGAAAAGTGAAAGTACGTAACCTCTTCCTTTACCGTCGGGTGAGGTCACAAGAACGGACCTCTTAGGGTCCCTGCCCCCTCGGACCACCCGACGGTAGATACCCCAACGTGTCTCAGCCTGTGTTGATTTCGTTGAATCGTCGTCATCGTCGTTCCGATTATGTATTATGAGTTAAGAAAAGGTTATTTCTCTACTTTGAACGTTAATTTTTGGATTGTGGTAAATGTAATCGTGGTTTTATATAATCTTTATTAAGAAATTTTTTGTACACATCCTAAATGTACTCTTACTTTTTTAATTTCTTCTAGATTTATTTATCTGTGTGTTACAGGTATCTATCCCTCTACGATATAACAACTCTACAGTGAATTAAGGTTGAATTGGATCTATGAATTACGTTAAGACAAGTTTTAAGGTCGTTCAATCCAACAGCTATCGTCGGTTGTTAAATTTAAAATACAGTTTTTACTTTACTAGGTATTATGGGTGACTTCAGTTATACTCTCTAGTTTCAGTCTTTTAACTATAATGACCTAAAGTTTTGAATTAAATTTCGATGTTATGAGTTCTGACATACGATAATTGTCTTATGATCTGTCTAGTTACCGTGTCTTGTTTTTTAGATCTTTGTCTGTGGTGTTTGTGATTTGGCTGGAAATTGTTTCCGTATTTCCGTTAAGTTACCTTTTTCTGTCAGAAAATTTGAATATCAGGACCCTATTGATCTGTAGGTATAGATTCTTTTTACTTAGGTGTATGTTTGCGATTTGGAAAGTTTTATTAATTGAGTTTCCCTTAGTGTCTGAATTTACTGTTTGAGTGTAAATTTTTTTTTTTTAACGGCCCTGTCGGGACCGTCACGTCACAAGTTCTGAGTTGTGAAGGTGACGACCCCCTTCTCCAAACTATCGACCAGTCCCTGATCCTAAGGTGTACGGTATACCTTATCCGTTTTTTCAGATCTTCTATTGTGCCCCCGTTTGCACTCAAACCATTACTCTCAAATCCGTGTTGTGGTTTTCGTGTCAGGTACTTTCCTTTATTATTCGTCTTGGAACAATTATAATTTTTGAAGATAGACGTTTTATAAGATAATTCTCTTACTCTTGCTTTCCGGTGTTTTCCCATCAATGTTTAGATAAACGTCCCGTTCTTACCTCTGTGTCTGGATCTCTTGCCCGCACACCTGTGTAGCCCCCTTCGTCTGTCACTCTGCTTATCTCTCTCACCGTACCTGTTTACACGTGATGGTACGCCTGTTGTCCGTACACCCCCTTCAACGACCCACTGTGTTCCTAGTCGAGACACTGCTGGAACTCCCCACTCCAGCCCCACCCTCCCTTCAATTACTCCCTCCCCTATATACATATGACTATCGACGAAGTATGTTCTCTTGGACTGTGTGGTAAATTAATAGAAGATTAAATTTATTAACAATTTTTAGATACTTAAATTTTTGATCTTTTTTTTAGATCCCTTCATGTGTATCGGTGATCTCAATGTATGTTGTTACGGTTTACTTATTTTCAGTCTTCATTACTTTTCGTTTTCTAGTGTCATTGTTAAACTAAGAGTTTAATTTTAAGAATCTTTTGTCCTGTCCTTTATAAGTTTGTATATTCTCTGAAGTTTTTAGACCTTATTTTTTTTTCTAGTGCCGTTGTTTTAGTAGGTCAACATTACCTTCTTAGTTGTTAATGAACGTTAGTTCATTGTCTTTTATGTGGTATTTGTTTTCCTTGGTATCTTTTTTAAATGGATGTTTTTTTGAAATCTTTATACATATGTCAGAAGTACCTCCGTTGTTCTTCTTAAAGGACTCTCAGAATCCTTTTACTTCCGAGTTTGTCTTATCAGACAAGACATATAAGTGTTACTTGTCTATAACATTCTGACAGTTAAAAGACATTGAGGAAATGTCTCAATCATGGTGTAAGCCTCATCGATTCTAGTGTCACTTTGTGTCAGACGCCAAAATATATGGGTCTTCATTGGTGCCTTTAGAATACCTTTCTTATTTATTTTGATAATTGTTTTTCCTTTGTATTTTCATTTATTAGGGACTACCTGTCATTCAGAGGTGACTTGAACTGGGATACACACGGGTCCACCCCCTCATGAACTCTGACCGTGTCTACACGTCGGACGTTCCCTTCGTCTGTTGTCCTAGTCGACCTTCTCCGAAATTTGAACTCGGGACCTAAGAAGGTGAGACGGGACCGTAGTACTTAGAGGTGACGAAGTGACTTCCTTAGACTCCGTCGTGGAGGCTCCCGGGTACGGTCCTGGTACCCCGTGATTTCAAAGCGAACCTACACCGTCATGTCGGGTCTAGTACTTTAGTGGTCGTGTTTCAAACAACACATACACGAATCAGTGAGTCGACACAGGCTGAGAAACACTGGGGTACCAGTGGGGTACCGAGGAGACAGGTTCCCCTTTGAGGTCCGTTCTTATGATCTCACCCAACGGTACGGGAGGAGATCCCCCAGAAGGGTTGGATGTCTAACTTGGATCCAGATGACGTCGCGTCCGTCTAAGAAATGACAGACTCAGTGGTCCCTTACGACGACGAAGACGACGACGATTCAGCGAAGTCAGCACAGACTGAGACACGCTGGGGTATCTGTCGCCGGGTGGTCCGAGGGGGCAGGGACCCTAAGAGGTCCGTTGTCGTGACCTCACCCAACGGTAAAGGAAGAAGTTACGTACTTTCACTTTTCACTGTCACTTCAGCGAGTCAACACAGGCTGATCATCGCTGGGGTACCTGACGTCGAATGGTCCGAGGAGGTAGGTACCCTGAAAGATCATTTCTCATGACCTCACCCCACGGTAACTTGACCGGGGAAATACTAGTGGAATTATCTGATAGTGGGTCCCTGATTTTCTCTTTTCAATCATAGTGTCCTTAACAGGTTTGCTGTCTTGAAGTAGAGTCTTGCAAACTCGTTACTGGGACGTCAGGTGACTCTCGGGTGTCACTCTTGACAGTCCGATTCCTCGGGGAAATGAATGAAAAGACCTTAACATACTCGTACCGACCCCTGTCGCCACCTGAATATGGTCTTTCCCTTCCTAAAGGTCCGGGACAGTCGTCAGTTATACTTACTTCAAAGACTCACTCTACACTCCCCAAGGTGTGGAGTCTTCTGTCAGAGGGTAGGAAGGGAGAGTCGAGTAGAATGGACATCGTCGGTACAGGTCCTTCGGAGCCCATCTTTACCACTCTACTCTACATATACGTGAAGTATGTCCTCTGAGCCCCCAAGTGTAAAAGCTATACTCTGGAACAGGAGCCTACTCGTCTACCCAGCATCGGGTCGTAGATGTGCCCAATTCCGTTCCGTACCTCTTGCTGTCTCGTAGCGAATGAGGTCTTCTCCCTCGGGTCTCTCGGGAGCGACAACCAGAGTACCCGAGGTCCTGCCGACAATCCACACCCGAGGGGTTAAGAAGGACGACACCCACGACTGTGTTCACTCTCCGTACCTCACTCGGTCGACTGTCAAGTCCTGTCCCTGCAGGGTCCTGGGGAATTCTCAGTTCCCTTTCAGGTGTACGGTTGGGGTCCTCTTCGAGGGGGCCTTGGGGCGGACAGGTCCAGGGCGGGGACGACGGGAGGACCTCGGGTCTACGCGTCCTGTCCTTCACTGCAAGAGAATTCGTACGACCCCCTCGCTGCGGTACGAACTGTCACGACGATAGAGACTCTCGACGGTAACTGCCACCGGTCTCCCTCGTCAGGGTTCACAGTAACCCACAGTTCTAGCCTGCACTGCACTCAATGCTCACGTCCCTGTGCAGAGACGTAGGGCTTAGGGTAAAGGGAGACTCTTCTCCCCCGGCGTGTCGGAGGCCGGTGGGATCGGGACGTGAGTCTGGTCTCCTAGGTCGGGTCCAGAATCCGGGGTTCTGGCAGGTGATTGGGGAAACCCCAGAGCCCTTTCTTACGGAGTCAGTCAAAGACGACCTAGGGTCGAGGCGAGTCATCTCCCTGTCGGTACTCGGACATCTCACTTCCTCCCTGGGAGCCCCCATGACTCCCAGAGGTACGTCGTCTTGTCTTCGGTACACATTGGAGGTTGAGTAGCACTAAAGCGACGCCTAGTAGGTCCGTCGGTGGCCCGACGAGATTTCCGAGTCCCCGAGGGAGTGACGCTGGCGCCTACGCCCTGTGAGTTTCTTCTCCCTTGAAACCAGACTGCCCGACCGTCGACCAGTCATCTCACTCCTACAGTCCAAACCCTTCAGTCCTACTCCTGGCAGGAGGGCCTGATTGCCCACGGAGTCCTGGGAGGGGACACTAGTCTAGAAGGAGGGCCGGTTTGTAGCCCTTCCTCTCACCACCGGACTCTTCCCTCGAACCTCGGACCAACACTTCCCCGTCGGTGCTCTGTCGTCTTCCTTCCACAACCCTGGGAAGTCACCCCCCAACTTATACGAGAGGAGACGAGCAGACCCCACTGTCCCTTCCACCGTCGCAGTTAAAGTCTGTCCTTTCCCCCGCAACCTATACCCCCACAGAGCGTGGTTAAAAGTAGGACTTAGACTTACAGTCGACGCTCCTGGACGGAGGGGACGGTCGTGGGTGACGGGGCGGGGAAGATTGCGGGTCCGTCCTGACAGACTACGTGGGGTCCCGAGTGAGAGGGTACGATGAGTCGTCAGGGTCCCCTGTCCGACTCGTCCTCTTGTCCTCGGGACACCCAGGATCTCGTGACCGGAGCTCCTGGGGAGTCTCCACCGAAGGTAAGTTCGGTCCCCCCTGAGAAGAGCGATTTCCAAGAGTGTCGTACAGGAACAGGGAGGAGGTCCACGGGAGGAACGGACGAAAGGACGGGCCTGAGAGTGGACGCCAGGGACTTGACAACAGTGGTACGGAACCTCCGTGTTCTTATTCAGGGTACGGGCGCCCTTTACGGTGGTCCAGGTCCCCCTGTGAGTCCTCCGGGTCCGGTCACGACGACGTCGGGGTTTCCTCCTCACGGGGAGGAGGGGGAGAAGACGGGGAGTCCCAAGAGGAGACTCGAGGGGACGACGACCGCTAGCGGTCCTCGAAGTCCCTCGGTACCGGGGATCGAGAGGACTACGTCCCGGAAGGACACGTCCTAGACTACTTCCACGGGTCCCGGGTCTCCTCCTTTCACGTCCACGGAGGGTCCGTCGGGGACGGTGGGTCTCGTGAGCGTTTCTAGGAGACCGGTCCTTCCGGTCCTATGACCACCTCAAGGACGACCTCTTCATGTGGTTCTTCCTCGGGTAGTGTGTCTTACGGGACTACTTTTAGCAGTCGTCCTTCATGTCCGTCGTGAAGGGACTCTAGGAGTCATGTCGGACACTCGCGGACCTCGACCAGAAACCGGACCTCTACTTCCTTCAGCTGGCATCGTCCTTGTAGATGTGGGAGTAGTCGTTCGAGTTGGAGCCCCCTTTGCTAACAGGCTCACCACTCCACCCCGACGGGTTCAGGCCAGAGGAGTACCACGAGAACCCCCAGTAGAAGTACTTACCATTGGCACGGTGGCTCCTCCTCTAGACCCTTAAGGAGTCATACAACCCCTAGATACGACCCTCCTTCGTGACCTAGAAACCCCTCGGGTCTTCCGAGTAGTGGGTTCTAGACCACGTCTTCCTCATGGA